>VDFB02153397.1:243638-316319 GCA_007258455.2 Sequoia sempervirens | reverse complement strand
ATAGAAGGCTTATGGTATGCGCAACCACCGAGGCGTGTTGTGTAAGGACCCCAAGGATCATAGGCACATACATCAACAAGATACTTGAGATGATACCTCTCTAGCTCTTGTCCTATAGCTTTGGCATCAACTGCCGTTCTGCACCAATATATTCCGAACTGAAAGGGAAAATTGGCAATTGGTTTATGCTTGCGGCGCAAATGACGATGAACATCATGTAACTGCCTTAGGAACTCCATAAAGACTGTTCTATCCAAAAGATAGTGTGGAAGCTCGGTTGGATTTCTTGTAAATCCATATACTCGGATATAGGTGTATGTCAGGAACTGAATGAACCAATCCGCCCAATCAACCATCGCTGCTCTAGCAACTACCGAGATATGAATGTGCAACACCCGGTCCAAATTTCTCACTGTATAAGTCAGGAAAGCCTCGTGAACATGCTTGAAGTGACGTTCAGCCTTAGTGAACTCAAGCTGATCGTAATAATTATAGACTTTCTGAACACTGAGAATGCCAACGGTGTTTAACCCTCGGAAGTGACCCTGATAGGCGATCAAGTACACGAGGTAAGAACACGTGAAATTCATGGGCAACTAGGAAATCGGTGATTTGCTTGTGTAGAACATCGTTGATGAAGGATGCCCAATCATAATGTTCTTGCCGAGATATGATGCGTCCAATGATATAATACATCCAGGGCTGGAAAACATTTGCATGTGAATGTCTTGAGACAGGATTCAAGAGTGTGATTAGAATCGCATACTCATCCTTGTACTCACCGCGACCCACATTGTTTGGCAATTTGTTCTTCGCTTGCTTCAACCATCGTTCTGCCATCTTGCTTTGGCACTTGTCTACGTTAGCGTTAAATGCATGCTCACACTACTCCATAGAAATGACTAGACTGCTCAGGTGCTGAGGAATACCAAAACTTCTTTCAATGTCCAAAGGCTTGAGACTACATGACTCGTCCATCTACTGACACTATCTCACGAGTAGCAAAGTTGTAATGCTTAATACAAGACATTACGAACTCAACACAATGAGCAGAGATAGGTATGGAAGCGGCCTCAAGTAACCCGGACTGCTGAATGTTCTAAATAATCGAATCTCTGATCTTGAGTGGATCTAAGACCGCCTCTGGCAGCACCTTGTGGAGATTCGTCTCAACTATCCCGATGAAGTCGTGAGTTAGGACTGATTTGGTCCTGTATTCGAGCTAAGTGTATTGCATTTTGAAAAACTTGCTCGTTAACTGTGAACTCGACTATGTTCTGACAAGATTTCTGGAAAGCTAAAAATAGCCTATTCTAGGGTAATTTTCAGCAAAAAATCTGAGATATGGGTTTTGTCCAGAAAAAGATTCTAAGACAACCCAAAACGTCAGAAATATGAAAATCCAACTTCAACTCGACCATGCAAGGAATTTTCAGTTGAGAAAATTAGAAACTCGAGAACTGATGCTCTGGAGTTAAAAATTCCTAAAAATTCAAGCACATGGATTTAACTCGAGGAAGCTCTATAGAATTGATCCAGATGAATGAATTTGCCAAAATTTGCCTATTCCTGGGACATGTGAATTGAAATCTGAGAGAATTTGGAGAATCTGAGAGGGGAAAAGACATTTTTTTAGTGTCTTTCTTTGTCAAAATCGCCACTTGTTTCTCAAATTTGTTGATGAACTGTGAACCTGTAGCTGCAAAAGGAATTGTTTGATAAAAAACACCACTGAAAGCTGATAAAATCGCCCAATCTCTGGAGAAAATCGCCTTTCCCTTGAAGAAATACAAATTTTTTTGGCCTGGATGAGTGAATTAATGACTAGCGCCATGAATAAATAGAGTAAAATCGTACCATAATGCTAACTGCAATATTTAAAACCCTCAACTGAAATAGAATGTTTCTGATTGGACCCTCTCCAGTTACACTGACACTGACTTGGAGTCCGGAATAAAAGAATAATAAAAATAATATTCATCATGCAATTGGAAAATAAGCATCAAAAAGGCGCCCCTTTGAAGAAAATCGCCATTTAATACTTAAGCATGTAAAATAAATATTAAATATTATTTTATTCAGTTGACAAACCACTCAAAGCACTTGAATGGATTTGGAAAATTTCACTGATCTCGAAAAGTCCTCATAGGCGTCCATTTGCTCAAGATATTACATTTTTTTGCTAACTCCCTACTTTGTAGCTGACTACAAAGTTACAACTAACCATATTCAGCACTGATTTCCAGCTGACCGAGTGATGCTGAGATCGAGTGGGGATATTCATCGCGAAGCCTGCAAAGCAACGAAGAAATGTCTGTTGGGAGCTAGAACTGCAAAATCCATCATTAAACACCTCAAAGAATTAGGCGCCTTTGATTAAATTGATTTTCAGTCTCCAGACTTGGCCATTTCCCCGTTCTACCATCTGACTTTTGAAACTATTGCCGACCATGAACAACAAACCCTGCTGACTGGATGATAGGCTCACTGCGTGACTAGCAGTATTCCGCATCCAACGACTGTACGTAAGGCACCTGAAAGCTGCATTTGGGGCCCCAAAAGCAAGGGCGCCCCTGGCCTGAAAAGGCTCAAACACCATTTTGGCAAAAATACAACTCTCAACCAGATGCCCTACTTTGACCTCTGATATCGAGAGCTGGGGTGACCTGATTCGCGCACCATCTGTCTCATTGCGTAGCTAGAAGAACTTACGAGAGATGTCTCTGGAGGTGACGAAGCAAGAAAATTGCTTTTAAGACCTCAAAGAGAAGGGCGCCTTTCCCAAGATGAAATATATGACCAGACTTGGCCATTTTCCGAGCTGTCTTTGTTTTACAGTATTTTGCAAAGACCTTGCACGTACGAGCGTTTGCCAAATCCCAGAGCCTGACGGCTGGGCTCATTAGATAGCTGGAGTAATTGCGCACAAGTCTCGTGAAGACTTCGAAAGCTAATAACCCCATCTGAAAGGCCTAAAGGGTAGGTGCCCCTGGCCTACAAAGGTATAGGCATGAATACCACGTTTCTCCACCCTTTGATTTACATGTCTACTAGGATCTCTGCCACGATCTCTCAGAATATCGGATTGACAAGCTAACTGGTGTGTTATGAAACCGGACTAGAATAGCACAGATGTCAGGAAGACCTTATTTGCAATTTCATCCATCTTAGGGGTCATCTTGAAGGGCACCCCTGGGCTACAGGGGCACAGTTTTGCCATTTGAAAACTTTATGTGATGTGAAGCCTTCTCATAACCTCATCTTCTAACCTTGACTATCGGAGCTCTGGGTCTCGGATGTCTGCATTCGATAGCTCGTCAGATAGCCAAACTAGTCATGAAGAGATTAAATGCATCAACAAGCAGGAATGACAGAATTTAGACCTCCTTTAAGAAGGGCGCCCCTGGGCTACAGGAGCACAAAAGCTGAAAACTAACCATCTTTTGCAAACCGCAATCTCCTGTACCTCAACTTCTAATGTCAGTTGTCAGAGTTCTAAAACTCAAATAACCTCACAAGATAGCTGTAATGTCCCCTTCTCAAACCTGACTCTCTAGTGACCGTTGGCCTTTTCCTTGGGAACCCGAAGGCTAGTCGGAAGATAAATTAGGGTTTCCTATTTTTGAGGAGGTCATTGCTCAGAGATGATGGATTCAATGGCGGATCTTTTCTGGGTTTTCAGAGAGCTTCGCAGTGGTGTGTTCATCTCGGCATTCAGAGCATTTTCCGGAATTTACTATTTTTAGTAAATTCTATTTTTAGCAGTTCAACAGTCGGGTCCAGCATGGTTGACTTCCTATGTCAGTTTGATCAGTTGGCTTGCTCATTGATGGCTTCGGGGCGCATTTGGAGAGATAAGTTGTAATAATTAATTAAAGTCACGTTTTAATATTATATTATAACGTTGACCCCCTTGGCCTAGTCTAATGACTTCAAGTTGTTTTAAAAAAAGTGGTTTTGAGGGTGGCGCCTTCATAAAGGATTATTTCTTATTTTTCTAAAGTCAAAACCAAGCTCTAAAGTGGACGCCATGATTAAAATATCGAATTTAATTAAAATGGTCAATATTGAATTTGAAAAGAAAAGGACGCCATTCCTTAAAGAGGATTAGGGTTTTGACTTGAAGAAGAGATTAGGGTTTCTTGAAGTCAGCAGGAAATTATATAAGGAAGACTTGGTTCATCATTTGGACATCTTTGGACTATGCTAATGTTATGCTGCCGAAATGGTTGCGGGAATTCTTCGAGGAATGAATGCCTCCTAGTCTGGGCTCGACTTCATGCTTGAGAGATAGCATCTAGTGGAGATTTTAGTATGCTTATGAGTGATTCAATCATTTGTAAGTTTGCATTTGTATTTGTGCTTGTATTTCAGTTTGATCTTGTTAAGTAAGTTGCATTTTAGGGAGTTTTCTGTATTGGCTGTTTTAGCTACAGCAGATTGGAGTTTTGTTTGTAATTCAAAAAATACAAAAATATTGTTTGTGGGTATTGTCTTATTCGAATTGTGTGGGATAAAAGAACATATTCCTAGAGTCTTAGATTTTATTGTCAAGTCTTTGATTTTTAAAAGGAAATCGCCTTTTCTCAGCAGGCCGTACTTTTCAGCATTTATTGGGAGTTGTGCATTAATTAATAGTTGCATTTTAAGTTGGTTTTAAGTTGCTGGTTTGAGCGCCCTTGTCATAGTAGTCTTTTGCATCATTTCTTAGGCAAGTTGAATGAGTTATAAGTGAGTTAGGAGCATTTGCAACAAGTCACAGGCTGCTGTTTTTAACCAGAAATTACAGACTTGTGGAAAACAGAAAAACAGATTGTTGATTATCAAAGTTGTATTGATTCCCTGTGGTTTCTTGAACTCAGCTAAAAAGAGATTTTATTGTATTGAATGATTCATATATCCAGCTCTAACATCTTGACAGGCGTATGATATTACATTGTAAACTGACCAGTAGTACTGGCAGTCATTCTCCAGCTTGTTGCTTTGAATTTGTATTGATCAATTTCATTGAAGTTTGTAGTAATTAAATCTCCGCCCTATGGTCGCTACTTTCCCGTCTTGGGTCAGCAAGCACATTCTGGGTGTTGAGTAGATTCAGTATTCAACATTTCCTTCAAGTTTGCTTTCAGTATTAGTTTGAAATAGTATAACTCCGCCCTATGGTAGCTACTTCCCATTCTAGGTGAGCAAGCACATTCTGGGTGTCGAGTAGTTTCATTATTCAGCATTTCATTTCAAGCTTTGCTTTCTGTAATCACTCCGTCATATGGTCGCCCCTCACTCCACCTTGGATTGGGTAGCACATACTTGACGTTGAGTTCCCTTCTGTATCTTGAGTTTACTTTCTTGCACGTTTCGGTTTATCCATCTAACCTTAACGGGTGCACTTGCTTGAATGTTGTAATCTGTTATTTGAAAAACGAAAAATTTGGCCTCAGTCAATAGCTTTCAATAGCTGGGCTAATTCGAAGAGATTGACTACATTTACAACACATGCAACTGAGATCCGAGCCTTCAAAGAGAAAGAGCTACGAAAGGGTGCAGATTTACCGCTTGAAAAAATCTCATAAATTTGATTCGTTGAAATCTTCATCTTGGCCATGAAATGACCATGCAAAGGTATAATCTCGTCGTGAAATGCCTCGTTCTGAGTCCCCGATTCAGGTTCTGATCAACAGATACTACTTTTGACTAATACAACACTAACCAAAGTTCATGCTTGATATTGCCCAAAAACTGTATTTGACATCATTTTAACAAGGTTTAGACTCTTTTAAGCAAAATGCCTTAATGAAGCAAAAAAAATTGGTTTGGGTACAACATAGTGAAATGCTAGTTTGAGTGTGTAAAGATTTCCAAGATTGCTCAAGTTGCTGATAAGCAGTGAATTGTAAGTTAAGGCATGTGACGACCTCCAAATGGTGAAGCAGTCAACAACCTCGTGGAGAGGTTGGTTGTTTGAGATATCAGCCAGTGATCAGTCAGTTAGAACCTGTAGCCGTCTGCGAGGACAGAATCCGGAGCATGCAATTAGAACTCGACTTTCATCTTCAGTTCTCTTTGCGGGGTCCACACATGTCTATCTTTATCCTCAGAGATATCTTGCAGGACTTGAAGTTTTATTAGGGTTTACATTAACTGATGGTAGTGTTCCAATTAACTTGCTTTCAATAAGGACGTGCATGCTCGCACATTGTCCATTTAGATTAGATGTACCGGTTAACTGATGGTAGCTTTCCAGTTAACTGTATAGTTTGCTTTATTAGGGTTTAGTAATAAAATCTTGCATGCATTGCAAGACTGTAGTTGACTCAAGGTGATTTTAGGGTTCCCTAAACGTTTTGATGTCTATAAATAAGAGCTTTCAGCTCATTTGTACATAATTTTTGCACGCGATAGTAATATATGCTGAGCCAGATTTGCCTGTAATATTGCTATTATGTATCTGTTCACTTTGGTTGGATGATCATTGTCTTATGTTCATGTGATTATAAACTTATTTCATATCTACACCTCGGAAAGGTGTCGTCGCCTCCTTTGGAATTTAGAATTAAGACTTATCGTTTGTTGTTACTGTGTTAGTGCGCTTTGTTTCATGTCTACACCTCGGAAAGGTGCCGTCACCTCCTTGGGAATTCAGAAGTAGAGTTCATAGTTTGATGTTGTTGCTAATAACTTTACGCCTTGGAAAGGTGTCGTCACCTCCTTGGAAATCCTGTCTTTGAAGTTATCGTATAATCATTCCCGCTCCATTTCTTCATGCTCTGATATCTTGAAGGGATTGGATAGTTAAGTTACTTAGTTTTGAGTTGTAGTTAGGTTCTGCGAAACCAGAAAAACCTTGGCTGCAATGTTCGAAGTTTATTGCAAACCTTGTGCCTCCTTCAGCTGAGACAAAAAGACAGGAAATAGATTAGTTTACTTTTCAAGCATTTTATCCGCACAACAAGGGAGCTTCCCCTTCTAATTTGAAGAGCACTAATCACATAGTGTGCATAGCTGTCCGTACCAACTTGCACTCCAAAGGTGTTAGTTGTTACGCCAACAGAGTGTAGGTTAAAAATCAGCTTGCCAAGTCTGTGCTTAATCCAAGTCTTGTAACTATGTTTGCAGCAATTACAAAGTTGCTGCAAAAAATTATTTGCAACTAGTATACTGTTGTAGTAGATATCAGCTGTTGAAGAAACTCTTTTGCATCACTTTTACAGCAGCTATGGAAAGTCTTTTGCGGCAATCACACAACTACGGTATAAATTCATTTGCAGCAACTGTATAATGAAAGCCCTTTGCAGCAGGTATTAGCTGATAAAAAAGTCATTTCTATCAGTCACAGAGCAACTGTAGAAAGTCTTTTGCAATAGTAATACAGTTTCTGCAGAAAGTCACTCGCAGAAGTTACACAGTTGCTACGGAAAATATTCATGAACTCAATCTCTTCCAAAAGAGAAGTGTCACAGTGATGTCGTGGACAGGGTAAATGACAACATAGAAAAGTCAAAACAAAAACAAACCTACAGTTTAATTGCTCATCATTGCTTGAATGTAGATGTTTGTAGCAGTTACACTCTACAAATGAAAGACAAGAAATCCACAAGTTACAAAGGGTTAACATTTGTGTTACAACGGGACATGTCCCCACTGCTCAAACCCCCATCCCAATCCCTGTAGGCATTTCTGGGACAGCGGAATGGCAAGGGACATCCCCTGGCCATCCCCCCTAACAAGCAAATTCTGGAAACATCTCTGAAATGAATCCCCATTTTAGAGGACGGCAAGAAATGGTTATAGGACACCTAGCCTACCTTGAGGCAACCAAGGATGTCTCAAGTGTCCCTCAACTATCGTGGGGAGGGCCAAGCATCCCATACAACAAAGAAATTTTTATAATGTTTTTAAAACAAGCATTCATAACATTAAAAAGACTGTTAAATATATCATGACAGCAATATAATAGCAATTAAATCAATCACGACAAAAGAGACAACAACTGCTATAGTGTAACAGCAATATCATGATTCAGATTTATATTTAATGATATAAGTTATATAACAGTTAGCACTTACAGCAATATTTGGATTTCTAATTTCATTGTTCAAAAAAGTCTCCAACTTCAAAATTCTTGATATGGTATTATAGTCAGTTAATATTGTTAGTTGCAAAAGAGATTTAAGGTGCATTAGCCATATGGTCTAGTACAACGTGGTATTTATTGCCATCCCCCCACCATCCCCAAATAATGGCCCTTGGATTGTCATCCCTGAAACGTATCCCCTGGCACCCCAATGCCCCATCCCAGAAATGTCATGGAGCATAGGTTAACATGGAAGGCTAAGAGTCGGCATATCCAATGTTAAAAGCCAAATTATTACATTGCCTTTTGAAATAAATTTGGGGGACTCTTTTCAACACAAGAGGAAAGCTAATCTGCTTAGAACTATTGTAAGAAATTTCATAGCCATTTGCACAAGTTTCTATAGCTGATTTTTGAAAGGACATACAACAATTTTATAGAGAAAAGCTAGAGTATCTAAGTTATGAAATACAAATTAAATCAGCAAAGTGACAATAATAACACCACATGCCACAAGGTTTAACCTAGGAAACACTTTGGGAAAAAACCTAACAAAAGGCAACATCACTATGATTATATTAGTGGAGAAAAAATTACAATACAACAGAGGAATCAATCTATGTTGAAAGAGACCAACCCTATGTCTAGAGAAATTCCAACAGCTTGTACCAGTCAAACAAAACCATGTTAAAGCACTGACAGAAGCACTTGATTTATAAGCAATTGAAATTCAGAAAATTGGAGTTGTTCCAAAACCATGGGTCAAAACCATGGACCCAAAATGCAGCATGCAGCTCATGCCATCAATTTCAATGCTCTCCATGCTTAGTTGTAACTCCCAAATCAGAGTCAATCATGCCATACCAAGCATTTCAATTTGGAGCACTAATTGCTCTTACAAGATGCTCATATACATTCTTACATAGGACACTAGTCAAAGAGGCTCCACCTAGTCTACTTGTAACCCCCAATATCAATGCTCTCTTACACATGTCATAACATACAATCCAAGTGGCAAGATGTCATACAAGGAATTTCCAAGATTCCTCCAAGGGTGTACCATCCCAGGAGGGGCCAATTAACATGGCATTAGAAATTACAAAGTTTGTGAGTTGTACAACACACCTTACCTAACAATCCCCACTTGTTCCATACATTGCAAAAACAAAATAGTATAAGGGATACAACAACAAATAAATTGAAGTAATAGCTAGGCACAAAAATGTCCTTAGACAATCTTCAACTTTTGTACTTCTTTGCACTTAATTGCCTTCATTAAAAGAATCTACAACATTCCTTAAAGATTCCACTTTCTCTATCATCACCCTCTTATCCTCCACCAAATCACGAACAAAATGGTATTGCACATCAATGTGTTTTGTCTACACATTTCTTGGCCAAATTGATAGAACTCTATCATATCCAATCCTCACTATATCATGTATTAGGCCAACATTTGAACCCAACATCTAAAGTCATACTAACTCCTTACAAGCATGAGTAGTTGCCATTCACTCAACTTCTATAGTCAAAATTGGCTACTTTGCACATCTTGCTTTGTCCGTGTGTGGAAAGTATAGTTCTTGGTCAAGTACTAGCACTCTAATTATCACAATCAATCCTCTCACCATATCTTGTATAAGACCAACATTTGAACACAAGCTCTAAAGCCACACTAAGATATTGTGTGTGGAAAGTATAGTTCTTGGCCAAAGTATTGGCACTCTGATTATCACAATCAATCGTCTCACCATATTTTGCATTAGACCAGTATTTGAATACAAGCTCTAAAGCCACACTACCTCCTTACAAGGAAGAGTAGCTACCATGTACTCAACTTTTGTAGTCAAAAGAGAAAAATAAAACCTACCTCTTGCTCATCCAACTAATTGCACCACAAAACAAGCTAAACATAACCAATGGTAGATCTATTGTCAACATCACCAACCCGATTTGCAGCAACAAATTCCCTATATATCCAATGTTCTACCCACATCAAGTTCTCCCTAGTAGCAAATAAAATACTCAAATGTGTCACAAAGATAAATTAAGGCCCTCTTAATTGCAATCCAATGTTCTTTGCCAAGATTAGACATATATTTGCACAGAACTCCCATTGCTTGGGCAATTTCTAGTCTAGTGCAAACCATGGCATGCATCAACTTCCCAACAACACTTGCATATGGAAAATGGTTCATTTCCAGTATCTCATCTAACATCTTAGAACACTGTTCTACCAACAACTTGAAATGGTATTGCACATCAATGTGTTTTGCTTGCACATGAAAAGTAGGGTTCTTGTAATGTCCCCATTTTAGTCAATTCTCAGGAGCAGTTGAGTTAGCCTATTATTGGACCCTTGTAGGCTAACAGGTTTTGGTTAGAGGGTCAGGGGCATTATTTGATGGGTTTTGTCGTTCTCATCCTTTGACTTCAATGATTGGCTCACAGCAGGCCTTGGAAGTTTAGTGATTGACAGCTTTTGATGGCACGTCAATACGGTAGGTTATGAGCGAGATATTAATATTCTCGTGAAATTGAAGTGTTTTGACTTTATTTAATGGAATATTATAAAGTTGATTTGACTTTATAATAAAGAATTCGCTTAAATTTATTTAAGTGAAAAAATAAAACACTTTACTAAAAGAAGCACTCACTTTTTAATATGTTGACTATTGAAAAAGAATAAAATACATTTTTAATGTATTTTAAGTGAAAAGTGACGCCACTTTTAGGAATGCGTGCCTTTTGGGGTTTATAAGTGTTGATGAATTGTAGCTTAGGTCAGATATAAACGATGATTGCTATAAGCATCATCGCTTATGTAAGATCATTGCTCTTCATGTTTATATTTCCATAAATAAGTAAAAATTGAATTTTATAAAGCATGTATAAAATCTAATTTATAAATGATATTCAAAATTCGCATTGGATAAATTCGGAATTCATCCGCCATGTGTTAGGGTGTATATGCTAAGTTGTTTAAACCGAATGACTATCGGTTGTAAGAGAAACCCGCGCACCCAAAGGGACACGTCCTCTCAAGAGACGCATCCCTTGGAGGCGGGCCTCCTTACATACAAAAGGTGATTCCATTTTTGATATGCAAAACATCGAAATCATCAATGTTCTACAATCAGCACATTCAAGGAAAAATAAAATCTGAGAATCGAAAATCTGACTTAGAATATTTGTAGAATTCTTACAATTAGAGTCTCCTTAGAACCCTTAGCCTCTCAATTTGATAGAAGATTTGATTACATTTACAATAAGCAACCAAAGGGAAAAATCGAACTCATTCATTGATTATTTGATATTTTCTTCTTTGGCTTGGCTTGAGCTTGGTTTTCTCTGAGACAAGGGTTTCAGGATAGTTTATCTCTGAAGAGCGATAATTCTTCACAGATCTGTGATTGTGAGACTGTGAAAGATCAGTTGAATGATTGCAACAACAGGAGCTTCAATTCAGGAGTTCTACAGTGCTTCAATGAGGATTTTCTGTGTAGTTTTCAATGAGGATTCTCTGAGACAAGGGTTTCAGGATAGTTTATCTCTGAAGAGCGATAATTCTTCACAGATCTGTGATTGTGAGACTATGAAAGATCAGTTGAATGATTGCAACAACAGGAGCTTCAATTCAGGAGTTCTACAGTGCTTCAATGAGGATTTTCTGTGTAGTTTTCAATATTTTACAATAAAGACAGGAGGGTTTCAACTTCAGGGTGTCATCTTCAGGTTTCTGCAGCTTTCAGTGCTCATACTTCAATGTTCTTGCTTGGGAAGTACTTTCTAGCCTTGCAAAAACGTCCTTCTAGAGGCTAGGCGTGTGATGTAACTTGCAAAAACGCCTTCCTTTTTGCTTCAAACAGTGTTCTATACTTGGTGTCCATCCTTCACTGCTGACTGTATCTAGTTTATGTTGGGGAGAAGTCATATCTGTAGCTCTAGCGTCCAATTCTGCCAGTTTTCACCATTCTTGGCTGGCAAACTAGAATATTTTCTTAATTAAATAATTTGGAGCATTTCGGGTATGTCTATCATATGTATTCTCTTTGTTATAGTAATTTAATACCTTCTACACTTTCATTTTGTCAATTTTAGCTCAGATTTGAGTTCTATGAGCAAAAATGTGCAAACGCCCCTTCTACTTCTCTCTAAAAATTTCTCTAAAAAACTAAAACACACAAAAAGATAAGCAAAATACAGGGGTTTGAGTTGGGAGCCAGCTGGGCTCATCACAATTCTTGGCCAAATCGATAGAACTCTATCACAACCAATCCTTGCTATATCATGTATTAAGCCAACATTTGAACCCAACATCTAAAGCCACACTAACTTCTTACAAGCATGAGTAGTTGCCATACACTCAACTTTTGTAGTCAAAATTGGCTACCATGCACATCATGCTTTGTACATGTGTGGAAAGTATAATACTTGGTCAAAGTACTAGCACTCTAATTATCACAATCAATCCTCTCACCATATCTTATAATTTGAACACAAGCTCTAAAGCCACACTACCAAATTGTGTGTGGAAAGTATAGTTATTGGCCAAAGTATTGCCACTCTGATTATCTCAATCCTCTCACCACATTTTGTACTAGACCAATATTTGAATGCAAGCTCTAAAGCCACACTACCTCCTTACAAGGAAGAGTAGCTTGCATGTACTCAACTTTTGTAGTCAAAAGGGCAACTAATACCTACCTCTTGCTCATCCAACCAATTGTACCACAAAACAAGCTAAACATAACCAATGGTAGATCCATTGTCAACATCACCAACCCAATTTGCAACGACAAATTCCCTATATATCCAATGTTCTACCCACATCAAGTTCTCCCTAGTAGCAAATAAAATACTCAGATGTGTCACAAAGATAAATGAAGGCCCTCTTAATTGCAATCCATTGTTCTTTGCCAAGATCAGACATATATTTGCACAGAACTCCCATTGCTTGGGAAATTTCTAGTCTATGGAGACCATGGCATGCTTCAACTTCCGAACAACACTTGCATATGGAAAATGGTTCATTTCCTCTATCTCATCTAACATCTTCGAACACTGTTCTACCAACAACTTTGTTCCCATGAGAATAGAAATACTCATCAATTTGCAATCTCACATCCTTAATCTCTACAAAACAAAATCAACATACTTCCTTTCACTCAACCAAAATTTTATGATTGTTCTCTCTCCTAATCTCCATGCCTAGAATAAACTTAGCAGCCCTAGATCTTTTGTATCAAATTGTAATGCAAATTGATAGTTAGCAAACTTAACCATATCCTTACTATAACCAATAAGAAGAATGTCATTTACATACAAAACAATGACAATAAGTTGATTGCTTATATGCTTATCATAAACACAACAATCAGATTTAGGTCTAACAAGTCCTAACTTTAAAACATACATTTCATACTTCAAACACCACATCCTAGGTGACTTTCAAGCCAGTGAGATATTTCTTTACCCTCTAAACCAAATCTTCCTTTACCAAGCAATGCTTTGGTTGTGACACGTAGATTTCCTCCTAAAGCTCCCTGCACGAGAAAATTGTACTAACATTTGACTATTCAACCTCAAGATCAAATGCAAGAGCAACAAATAATACAAATCTAATGGAAGTTAACTTTGCAACTAGGGAGAAAATCTCACCAAAATTTCCTTAGCCTCCCTCAAAACTGAATTTGTTCTTGAACACCCATTTACAACCAGCAGTTTCCTTCCTTTAGGAAACTAAAACAAATCCCAAATCATGTTCTTCTCCTAGGCTTCCATCTCCTCATCCATGGCCTTCCTCCAAGACTTCCTCTCCTTTGATTTAATTGCCTCCTTTAGAGTAGTAGGCTCATCATTGTTAGTAGATAATGCAAAAATACAACAAAAATTAGGAGGGCCATACCTTTTTGGTTGTCTTCTTTGCCAAGTGAAACTTCTCACGAGTAGAGTGTTACATCCCCTCTGACTTAAACATGTTTATGACAATGGAATTATGGTCGTTATGTTAGTTGTGAGTAACTGCTTTTCATGAGAATGTGAAATTGAGGAAAGAATAATTGTTTATATGTCGTGATTTCATATGTGAAAGATTTTCTTATATATGCAAGTGGTTACCCTATTCATGTGAAAATGAATGTGATCATGAGATTATATTTAAATATATATAGATATATATATAAAAGTTGAGAACGATCTAACCATAATCCTTGTCAGTGGATGCAAGATTGTCGATGCCACGAGAGAAAGTGAAATATCATCAAGGAGAGGGTGTGGTTAACAATGGGTCAATTTTATCATCAAACCTTAAGTCAGTGCAAGACAGTCGGGTCGACGTCATGACCTTGGCCATAAGTAATTTAATAAAATAATTATTGCTAAATAAGTAAATTCAACTTATTAATTAAAAATCTCCATTTGGAGTTGAGCGAAATAATTCTTGTTTTATATATTTTTGCAATGGCAATTTAATATTAAATTAATAATGATGAATATAAATCTACGGCCACAGATCAATTATGAAATTAATAGAAAGGCCTTGAAATCGAAAAGTAAATAAAAGAGTCGTCAGAGTTTCAAGGGAATCCTTCTTGTCATCTCTCTTTTGAGCTCTAGATGAAACGGCCATGTTGGAAGCCAAGAAGTCTCGGGGATTCCTGAAGTCTTGGAACAAAGGTTTCTAGGGATATTTGCATTTAATCTGGAGGTTTTTCTTTTCTTTTCACTACCTCTTCTTACGGCTACCATTCGGCTCTGGCTCATCTTCTTCGAAACACTTTGGTTTTCATTGTGAAAATTTAATCACACTTTCTTGAGTCAAATATTCATCTAATCTGAGTTTCATCTCTGCAGCACAGATACTTTGTCGTCTCTTCCTTGTACGCTCTCAGTGATTCTTCTATTGAAGACAAAATCTGGATTGGCAACGAATTGAATTTTCTCATATCTATAGGGAGTATCCATTGATTCTACCTTTGGTCAATATTCCTTGAAGACTAACATAGACGGGTGCAATTTTGTTGTCAGGCAAAAGAGGAACTCATGGTTGAAGTCTAAGTCATTTTCGTAGCCGCATCTTCTAGTTATGTGTTCACTTCATTCATCTGTCCCTTCTCCATTTTGTTGGTGTTTTCATTAGTTCATTCTTGTTAGCTCTCTGTTGAAGCCTGTACGTGGCTGAGTCCAATTAATGGTTTGCATTACAAACTCCCCAGAGGTGGCAATTTCAAGAGCTGGAACTCGCGTCTCCATCCCTCTTGTCTGAAAGATTCAGTGGCTTAGAGGCTTGACGTGCTCTGCAGAGGAAGATTTATGTTTATCAAGTTTCGAATCTTCTTTCTCAAGCAAGTAATGCATATAATTCTTCAATGTGTTATAATGATGAATTCATCTTTATCGAACTACCTATGTATAGAAAAATAAATTCAATAATCTTTCTCATCCTTCTAAAAGATAAAAGAAAACGGGTCATTTAATATCAGCAGCGGTTGGTCTGAAGAAGGATCTTTCTAAAAGTGAACCCAAACCTTATTCTATTCTTGCAATCAAATATATATCTCTGTCTTTGATATGCTTCTGAACCAAAATTCATTTTGAACTATTGAAAATTACTTGAAAGATTTGCTCTGTTCGATTAAGCCGAATAATCTTCTTATCTTCTCTTTAATCTAGAAGTTGGTCAAGTGTATACTCTTTGCTCACTCAAGTCCTTTTGAAATTGTATAAAAGCTTAATATTAAAATCCTCAGTGACGATTTTGTCTCTTCTTAGAAGTATAAACTTTGTGGTTAAGATATAACCCTTTCTCATCTCTGAAATTCTGATATAACTTTACCTGAATAGAAACTTATGTTGCAAGATTAGTGCATCATTCTCTGATATTGTTTTCATTTATGAATAAGACTCTTAAATCCCTCCTCATTAATTTAATAATAGCAGTTTATTATTACTTAGAAGGGATAAGTTAAGAGTTGAGTATATCTCTTTGTATGAACAACAAGAAATCAGCTTACCCTTAAATATGATGAAAGGTTATTGGGACCATGTTAAGATAATATAAATATTGAAACAAGATATGATTTCAAACCAAGTTCTGGTAATATTAAACATATTGCAAGACTCATCCCCAGTAGTGAAAAACTCACGAAGTTTTCCAGCGGATTTTGCACTTGTATGGAGAAAACTCGCCCGTACTTTCTGGAAAAACTCGCCGTACTTTTGGCGAGTTTTTCCAGAAAGTACGGCGAGTTTTCCAGAAAAACCCGCGCGACAGTTAGAACGCCCAAGCAGCCGCTAAAAAGCAATTTTAAGTTGTCTTTTTTCATTCACTCTCTTCTCACACTCAGCAAAAAACCTCTCCAAGGCATTGTGCACTCATTTGCAGTGATTTTGCATCCAAAAGACAAGATTTGAAGGGCATTTACATCGAATTTAGAAGGCAAATTGGATTTCCAGGTAGGGTTACTCATTTTTCTTGTTCTTTCTTCTTTTTTAAAAAATTCTTCATTCTTGTTGGTTCTATGTTTAAAAATCATTTGATTGTAGTGTGAAAATGATTTAAATGCATTTAGATTCATCAAAACAAGATTTAGATTCATCAAAACAAGATTTTTTAATGATTTTTTCTGATTTTTTAACATATTTTGCTGATTTTTTCATTTTTTTTAAATTTTCTTTAAACCCTAGTTATTTTTTTTTTGTTTTGAATGATTGAATCCTCTTTTTTGTTGAATAACATGCTTACAATCTTAGATTAGCTTAATTTTTTACTAGTTTGAAGTCATTTTCATATTTTTTACATTTTTTCACATTTTTTTGAAACCCTAGTTTTTATTTTTTATTTTTAAATCCAATTTTTTTGTTATGAAAATGTTTAGATTTAGAATCTAGTGATAGATTTTTAGTAATTTAAACTTAAAGTAATCTCTCTTGATTTAATCTAATTTAGTTTGTTTTTAAATTTTCTATCAAAAACTAACAAGTTGTGCTATGACTTTCACTTTGTGTAGGTTAATAATTAATTGATAATGGCTTCTGAACCCACTTCTGCCTCAGGCTCTGCCCCATCCGTGCCTGCGGACTTTGTAGGTAAACGTCCTCCAGGAGCTAGAGATCCTGCTTGGAAGTATGCTTATCTAGGACCCATACCTGGCACAGTATATTGCATTCCATGTAAAAAAGTATATCGTGGGGGCATCAATCGCCTCAAGTACCACCTTGCAGGCATCCCTCAACGTGATGCTAAGGAATGTCCTCATACAACAGAGGAAATAAAAAGACAAATGAATGCCATACTTTCAGCTGCAGAAGAAAAAAAAATGAAAAGAGAGATGGCAAGAGCAGCAATGCAAGCAACCATTGCCTCTTCTCAAGGTGTTCCAGTTGAGTCAGATGATGATTATGATGTTACTCAGGAGATTCAGGAGATAGTGGGCTCTCTTCGTGGCCCACGTGTGCGAAGGTCAAGGCAACCCATTGGCACCTCAACCTCCATCCCTTCATCTTCCTCTAGTAGAGCACCAGGGGCAAGGGCAGCTACAGGACCTACCCCGACACGGTTGGATAGTTTTTTTGTGCCTAGAAACACAACTGGTGCACAACCTTCCTTAGAGGCGACTGGATGGAATAGGGAGGTGCATGAGCAAGCAGACATTGCTTGTGCAGATTTTTGGTATTTTAACAATATTGCTTTCAATGTGGCGAGTTCTCCTTACTGGCACAATTTGGTCACCGCATTGACATTTGCAGGAAAAGGCTACAAGGCGCCTTCTCGCACGGACTTGAGTGGGAGGTTAGTTTATGTTATTTAATTTATGTTTTTTAAGTTTAATTTATGATGAATTTAAGCTATTTTTTTGTTTACAAATTAAAATTGTGTACTTAATTTCACTTTGTACTTGTAGGTTGCTTACTAATGCAACTGAAAGGGCAAGGGCAGCAGTAGAGGAGCAAAAAGAAAAATGGCAAAAATATGGCTGCTCTATTCTTTCTGATGGGTGGACGGATGGAAAAAACCGTACCATCATTAATTTTTTGGTTGCATGCAAAGAAGAGGTGGTGTTTTTAAAATCAGTTGATGCCTCCCACATTGTAAAAAGTGCAGAAAATTTGGCTAAGATGTTGGAGGGAGTTTGCATGGAGGTGGGGATTGCAAATGTTGTGCAAATCATAACTGATAATGCAGCAGCATATGTGGCAGCAGGAAGACTTCTCCAAGATAAACACCCCTCAATTTTTTGGACACCATGTGCAGCTCATGTCCTTGACCTTCTTTTGGAGGACATAGGAAAACTAGATTGGGTCACACCAATTGTAGAGGACGCGAGGAGAATCACTAAATATATCTACAATCACCCTTGGGTTCTTCGCTTGATGAGGGAGCACACCCATGGGAAAGAATTGGTGAGGCCAGGTGTCACAAGGTTTGCAACGATCTTCTTAACGTTGCAAAGCATTCTTGGTTCTTTGACGGCTTTAAAACAAATGTTTGTGAGTAAATCATGGGATGACTCAACCTATTCAAAGAAGCCGGATGGAGATAACGTGTCAAGAATTGTGTTTGATGCTGAATTTGCAAAAAAGGCTGCAGAGATTGTGAAGGTAACTTCAATTTCAAAACTTTGAATTTGAATTCAAATTGAATAAATTTTTTGATGTCTTTCATTGTAAATTTGAAACTCTAATCTTTTTGCATTTTTATATTGTAATTTGTAGCTTTCAGAGCCCTTGGTTAGAGTGCTCCGCTTGGTGGATGGGGATAAAATCCCAATGGGATATCTTTATGAGGCCATGGATAGGGCCAAGGAGGCTATAAAAAATTATTATAAAGGGGACAGCCTCAAATTTGATCCCATTTGGGAGATTATTGACAGGAGGTGGAACCATCAACTCCACCAACCCCTCCATGCAGCAGGCTACTTCTTGAACCCTCATTTCTTCCATTCAAGCACCTACTCAGATCCTACTGGAGAGGTTATGGAGGGACTCATGAAGTGCATTCAGAGAATGTCACCTGACCTTGATGCAGGAGACCTTGTTGTTAATGAAATCCAAAGTTATAGAGAAAAAAGGGGTGAACTCTTCTCTTTAGAGCTAGCAAAGAGAGCAATACACAATCAACCACCAGGTATAAATTTTGAAATTTACAAGTTACAAATATTGATAATTTGATAAAATATGTTTTCAAATTTCAACTTTTGAGTTTTGACTTTCCTTTCTAAGTTTCTAGGTTCTCTTCTAACTCTTAATTTGTTTTTTGTAGATGTTTGGTGGTCAAATTGGGGTGGAAATACCCCACATCTCCAGCAATTTGCCCTCCGTGTCTTATCGCAGCCTTGTAGCTCTTCCAATTGTGAGCGCAATTGGAGCTTGTTTGAGGCCATCCACACAAAGAAAAGGAACAAACTAGCTCAGAAACGCCTGAATGACCTTGTGTATGTGCAATATAATCTTCGGCTGCGCAAAAAACAAGTTAAGGAGATATCAGATGATCCAATTGATTTGGATGAGATAGATCCATACAATGATTGGATAGGGCAAGATGAGCAACCTCCATTGTTTTCTGACAATGAGATTTATGACTTTGAGCGACAAGCAATGGAGGACGAGGGTGGATTTGCATTCTCATTGGATGACATTGAGGATGATCCTGAGGAGGAGTCATTGGCAGTGCCAGAGCCACCGGTAGTAGCCTCTGCATCCAGGATGGAGGTTGAGGAGCCACAGCAGATGCCTACAACTACAGCCTCTCCCGTAGTGAGAACACTGAGAAATACTAGACATGGGAAGAGGAAGATGTGAATTTGTAAAAGCTGAAATATATTAATGTTGTATTTACTTTCAGTTTTACAAAAACAATTTGCTATTTTCATTTTGTTTCAAACTATTAGTATACTATCAGCGTATTGAGCATTCCACATGGGGATGCGATTTTGTATCTAATTTTCTTTCAAATCAATCAAATATAACTAGACTCAGCTTGTTTCTTCTATGTTCTCATTTTATTGACTCATTGGATGCATCTTATCATTGAATTTTGCAAAAAAAATGTGATTTTAATGAAGTTTAAGCAATTTTTTAAGTTGCCGAGTTTTTTCCGAACTTTTGCCGAGTTTTTTCCGTACCGTATTTTCCGGGCTTGGCGAGTTTTTGCATTTGGCGAGTTTTGCAACTATGATATTAAACCCTAAGGTTAAGTTTAACCTTGAACGAAGAGAAGATTGATATCCCAACCAAAGGTTGCAATAAATAAGAAACTTGATCTGAGAGTTGTCATGTTGAGCAAGGGTGAGAGTGCTGACGACACAGGAGTGCCAGACATATCTGCACAAGAGTGCCAGTAATATTAAAATCCTTGACCGAGGTACGATGCTAGATTCAACATCTATCAACTATCAAGTACCAGATATACCACTGATCAGAGTGACCTTTCTAGTTGGGAGGTACCCTTAGTAAGGTCGATCAGGAGGTATAGGTCCTTGACACCAGGCTCAGAGGCATGATGATAATTTGATCCATGTCGATTACCCTCGTGAAGATTCAGGTTCTTCAGTTGAAGAAACTTGAGGGACCAGTAGGTCTTGGCTGGGCGGAAAAACCCTTGATGATGTTTCTTTTTCTCTCAATGATAAAGTTGTTCAAGCAATTCATCATGATGGTGATGTCAAATTGTAATTCCAAGTACATGCATTCGTTAATTTAAGATTACTATTAATGCTGCCATAAAAAGTTATTTCCTTTAAGTTAATTGTTGTATGTAAAAGACTACAGTTGATTAGTTAGACAGTTATTTGATTCATTCAGCTGAAATGAAAGATCTGAAATTAGTTAATGAACATAAAGAAGTTATTTCTTTCCTTTAGTTCGTTAATTGGTTAAATGGGAATCCTAGATGGATTAGTTAGCTGGTTATTGTCGGATGAAATATGGCAGTTAGTTTTCCATTTCTTAGACCAAAGAATAGCAGCTGTTACATTTGTTTCATAGTTGTAGTAATTGTTCGTTATTTTCTGGAAGCAAAGAAAAGTAGTCATTATCCTTCTGTAATTTTTTTGTTATATGTTTACAAATAATTGTTTTCCTTTCAGCTGAAACTGGAAACTTAGAAGTTAGTTGAAAATTTAAATTGATTTAGTGGAAATCGATTTGGAAACTCTTGAATGAAAACAAGTTAGTTATATTCAGCAGAAAATTGGTAGTTAATAATAGAAGATGAGGTTGAGTTGTTTACATATGGTATTAGAGCTACCAAGTTCGACACTGAACCTTGGGGCTCATCATGCAACTTAGAAAACTGAAACCAGCATTAGGAACCTTTTAAACCTTTTCCATTGAATCTATCATAGGATGTGGTAGTTATTTAGTATTAAAAATCTTTCACAGGAAGTGATAGTTATTTTTTTTGTAAACATCTTTGCAATGGATCTATCACAGGAAGTGATAGTTAAGTCACATGGTACATGATAAGAGTTTCTCTTGATCTTGGCACCTCATTGGATTTTGGTAAAATCCCTTTTAATACAGGCAAGAGATGCCATTGCCTTATTTCTTAAATTCTGAAATGGTCTAGCCATTGAATTTTGAAAATTGTTATGGCCAGTTGGTCAAAATTTGATTTAATGGTGGAAATGAGCTCAACCTTTTGACTTAAAGTTATTGTACAAGAACATTTTGGTTGTTCACAACGTTTGATGAAATATTCATCTCTATCATGTCCTAGATGTTGATGTTATAACAATGTCAGGATTCTCTTCCAGCCCCAATTTCCTTGCATTGAAGAATAAATTAAATAATAGCCATAGGCTATTTAATTTATGTTCACATCGATTGATGAGGAGGCGCCTCATCTTGAATATTAATTAATATTTTTTTATCTCTTGGAGCTGACTTCTTTGATCCGCCACCTTTGGAGACATATCTTTTCTTTGAAAGGCCGACATGATGTATTGAAGAGTTGCGACCTCTCTCCCTCTCTTGTATTTATATGAGATGCTCATTCATTGTATCACATCGATTATCACATTCATAATTCATAGTTCGAGTTTCCAGCAAGAGCAAATTTATCCAAGAGCAGATCGAAGCCTTTGAAGGAGGTTGATATACTTATCAAAAGTGTTGTATTATCTTCAAGAGATATCGCATCATTTTGGTGTTGTGTTTGGCCTCATTATCGGCCTCATTGTAAAAGAGATCATTGTTTGATATTCAATATATAAGCGATATATTGTTGCTGGGTTTTTCTCCCTCAAGTGGAGGGTTTTCCCAGGGTATATGTTGTGTTTATGTGTTTGAATTTGAATTAAAATCTAAGTTTTATGTCTAATCATAAAACTAACACTGGATGGACCTCTGATGGATCCTGTAAGGAAGTAATTTTTAAGAAAATGCACCTAGTATGTTCTTAACTTTACCAAGAAGGAAACCTCATGTTATGGTATGTGGGCGGACAGGTAGTCTAGCAAGCCCAGGTGATTAGTCTCCCCAAGTCAAGCAAGGTGGTGAGACACTTAGCTAACCAGAGTTGTCGTACTTAGTAGGAGGGTGTCCTTAGTAGTGCAACAGAGTTGGTTAATTGGGAGTACACACCAGAGCTCAGAGGGAAAGTGAGGGGAAATTCTTCTTTTCAGAGGCATGCCAAGTCTTAGAGGATAGTTAAACTGAAAAGGGCATTTTGATCTTTCTTTTATATTTACTTAAAAGTTTATTTTAATGATGCATTAGATAAATGAAACTGGTACTTGATGAAAAACTTCTAGCTAGAAAAGTGAAGGTTAACGTTAACCTTGGTGAAATTCTCTTGGTAAAACAAATCTAAGTTACCGGTTTGGTTTTGGGTTCGGGTTCGGGTTCGAGAACCCGATTCGCTGGTTCGGGAAAAAAAAAAATTGGGTTTGGGTTCATTTTGGATTCGGTAATACAAAAACATATAAAAATCAGAAATATATACATATTTGCAGCAGTAATTAAGTTCGGAATATACCACCATATTAATAGTCAAATAACATAGCAAAAATACACCACCACTTTATACTCAAAAGTCAAATGTCATGATATAGAATTATCAATTATAAATTAAAGTTCAAACTGCAAACATAAAAATGTCAAGTGTTTACAATCAGCCATTAATAATTATTAATTATTGATCATTGATCAATCTGAATCATATGGGTCATCAAAAAAAGCAGCATCATCAGCATCATTAGATGCTACATTTTGTGTAGAACCACAAATAGCATTAGTGGCACTCGCACAAGCACTGCCACTAGCACTAACACTACCGCTCTCATGCTCAATAGTAGTTGCTTCAGGCTAATAGTCATCATCAATATCAAGTGCAGCTAAGTGACTTGTGGAAGCATCCAAGTCAAGCTGCTCTGGCTCAATATCCCACCTCCTTGTGTCTCCTTCTTTGTAAGAACTATGTTTGTGTGTAACGAGGCACAAGTTTGAATGCACATACACCAAGTCCTTAGCCTTTTTTGAATGTAGCCTATTGCGTTTTATTGAGTTGATGAAGGAGTATGTGCTCCAATTCCTCTCAGAAGAGAATGAACTAGCAACCTATTAAGACCAAATTAAATTAATAAATAGTTAAGAGTTACAAAATTTAACTAAACAAAATTATTAATTAAAAATTAAAATTAAAATTACAAATATAAAACTTACTTGGGACAAAACTTTTATTGCAATAGGTTGGAGGTGCATGTATTCTTGCCCATGGAAGTACGACCAACTATGAGCATCCACCTTGCACTTGTCTCGAAGAGCATCCATATTCTGATCAACACTCCCAGAGCATGCAAAAGCCATAAACTCAGCCCTCACTCGATCATGTTGGTCATTAGTGAAGATTCTACGAATTGCTGCCTTGTACCCTTGGGCCACTTCACCATCCCTATATGGAGCAACTCTTGATGAAGCAGAAAGTATCTCAGGACTATAATATTTGGGACTCAATGCAAAAGCGAGAAGATGCAAGGGAGTGGTCATTTTGTTCCATCTATCAACCATGATTTCCTATAGCTCTTTGAAGAATTTTTCTTCAGGATCTTCCTCTTTTGCATTGATGATGGATCTCATCTTCTCAATTATTGAGTCGATACCATCATATACTTCGCCCAAACAAGGTCTATCCAGGTCAGTGTAACGGATCATGCTCAGTATGGGCTCGGTGAAACTGACGAGATACTCAACACGATCCCACCAACCATCATCTAGGATCCTTTGCTTGATCCTATTTTCCCTTTCATTACTAGATTGCCTCCATACAACCCAATTAGGGCTGATTACCATGGCACATAGTGCCTCACGAACCTTTATAAGTCGTCTCAACACAATTGTGTTGGAGGCAAAACGGGTCTCGACAACCTGTTTGAAAATCAAAATTAAAATTAAAATATAATTTAAATATACAAAATCAAAATTTAAAAATTAAAATTAAAAGAAAATTCAAAAATTTAAAAATATTGAGAATTAACTTACCTTCAACAACTCCAATTTTGAGAATTGTCTAAATATTCCTGTTGATGTGATTTTTGTCACCGCACCAATCAGCAGAACAAAGTTGTCTGAAGGCTACTCCATTCTCTCTTGATCAAAGTATTTCGTGCGCTAAGATTGCGAGATAGATCGCACGTTCAACTCCAAGGTTCTGAAATGCTTGGAATACCCTCAGTTGGGTCGTTGTGAATTGTTGTTTTTACAAGGGGACTTAATAAATTGTTCAGGATACTTGCAGTTAACAGTAGATGGATGATTGGAAGGGATTTATATAATGCGGATGATTTAGCAATAAGTACGTTTTCCTAAAACTAGCCAAAGATGAACGGAATTGAAATGAGTGTAAGGGTAAAAAGAGGTTCTAGATTCTATTCTAAGGCGGGACGTGGGATCAATCTCAACAGCTTCAACCAAACTCTGCTCCACCTCACGCTAGACGGCTTATACAAAGTTGGTGCAATCTTCAAAGGGATAGCAAGAAATTTTCAAGCTACAATCCGATACCAAGATATCGTCAAGACGACGCATACCAAGATATGAATTGCAACTAAAGTTAGGCTTATAAAATTCTCCAGTTGACCACGCAAGGCAAACTTGCCGTCAGCAAGCCGCTAGTGGTATGGACTAGAACGAAGTTGCCTCGATTGATGCCACAAATCCACAACTAATGTCTACTTGCATGAAATGAAAATTACTCTACTTTAAGCTACTTTACGCTACTTGGAATTGAAGGGATGAAGAAACCTTGCTAGCTATCCATAACAAAGACGAATTTCACCATCAATGAAAAGATCTTCTATTATGAAAGTTTTACACAACAATCTCTTACAAAAAATTTCAAAGGAAAACTTTCCTTCTCCTCCAAACTAAGCTATGCTAAGCTACACAATTATAATATCAATCTCTCTGCTCTACTCTCTAGTCTAACGTCTAGTTTAATTCTAATGAGGTACAAATGAGGGGGACTCCCCCTTTTATAGATAGCCAAGTCCAAAGGACGGCCCAGATTACAATCAAATCAAAGACTCAGATTGAGCCACCTCAGCCCTAACCCTAAAAACTGCCAGAATAGGGAGTGGTACATTAAATGAATCAAAGATTCCCACTCACTCCCAAAATAGTAAAGGCAATTAATGCCCACAATCAGTCTTCTAGAAGATCATCATCCAGAAGAGCATTCCCATTCTCTTTCTCCCTGGCTGCAAACTCAATGAATCTGGCAAGTACAGCCTCAACCTCCTGAACTGAAATAGGTGGAATGCAATCAAGCTAAAACTCTAACACCGTGACTGATTGTTCATGCCATGCACAAGATTTTCTCCAAGCAACTAAGGAATCTTGCATACTCTAAATCAAGCTGGAGAAAGTAGAAGTGTTCTCAAAGTCATCTTGTACAAAGGTCTTCACCTCTGAGAAGAAAGGCACCAGCCTACCCCTCAAATTATCAGTAGTCACCTCATCAGGATTTAGCCGTCTAGCAAAGATTTCCTCCAAAGTATTCAGGACTCTGTCAATAATATTCATCATAGCCTTCCTAACTCTAGCTGAATCCACCTGTGCTGCGTCAAAGAAACCACACCCTGTGATTACTGAAGAGTACCATCTAGAGAAGTCATATCTATCATTCTCCTGAATGACTCCTCCATCAATCAGCATCTGCAAAGGGGCATGCCTCAATGCCTCAAGACGCTGAATAACTTTGCTCTGATAAACAGAAGCATCGCCCCAAGCATGATCAACTGCCTCCATACGTGCCACAATGTTGGAAGCTTGCTGGAAAGCATGAGCAAGGTCTTCCATGAACTTTTCTGTCTCGGCACGAACTCCTGTAACCCATTTATCTGCTTCCTATGCCATCTTTCTCAACTCCAACAAGCCGCTGACTCCCTGGATAACTCAGCTGGAAGCTCTATTGCTGGAATCTCGTGCCCACAAGGACGAGACAAGTGTTGCATGTATCCTATCAATGTCTTATGTTCTTTCTTTAATTTCTTATACTTTCCTTCCTTCCTAAACAGTCTATCCTTGAGCGCCTAATAAGAGTTATCACATTCTTCAACAACCTGTGCACCTGTGGGACATCCTAACTCCAAAGTTGTGACCACATAGTTCTCTGGCACTGCTTCGTCTTGATCACAATCAACTCATGGCACTGCCATATGAAGGGTGTGGGAGCCATCCTCATCAGTTGATATCTTTGAAAACTTTCGTGCTCTCTTCTTTTGTGGAGGTGCACTGATCCTGTTCAAAAACTCCTCCATCTCTACTGCTGGATCAATCTCTTCACTGGGGCTCCTTCTCATCCTATCTCTGAGCCAATCAAGTACAACATGCTGTATAACAAATGGCTATTGTTCTTGTGCCTCTACTTCACGAACTTGTTCAACTTCAATATCATTCTGGCGAGGCTCATCGGCCTCTAGTGGCTAAGTATCCCCTGAAACTGCATCATCATCCTCTAAAGTCGCCTCTAACTCATGCTGAAACTGAGGGTCGGTAGCAATCTCCTCATCACCTTGCTGATCATCTCTGGTAGGCGCATTAACACTCTGACCCACTGACTCTCTTCTTGGTGGCTGATTTTCTTCCTGTACCTCCTGCACCTAATTCAGTGCATTTCTCTGATCAGCAAAAAGAGAAACCTCCTGTATACTTGGAGAACATGTCTCCAATGGTGTGGGTGATTCAACTACAACTCGTGGAGGCTCCGGCTAAATAGGCTCCTTCTTTCGAGATTCTGGACCCCGAGTAATTTGTTTCTTTCTGCTGGTCGTGGGTGTCCTGTGATCTCCCATCAAACTATAGGTCAAAGAAATTGACCTACTCTTCAATCTACTCACATGTTTGTCAACCCATGCTCTGGTAAATGTCAAGACTGGAATGAAAAGTGTGTCCAAGTCGGCAATCTCTGGTTCAGACCAATCTGGGAGTGGAAGCAGAGTATCTCTCACTGCCTCATAATCTGGATGGAGAACACTTATGTCCTCGCTCACCTGGTCTGGTACTAGAATGACTTCACACTCCCTGATTATACTCAACGGCAACCTAGAGAACATCCTCTGACTTCAGCTTCGTACGATGCACCAGCCCAATAATCCTCAATATTTGCCTTATGTTTGAATTCCTCGGACAGTATCCATTTGATATTGCTATGCGGATCGTAATGCTGTCTGCTAGTGTGATAAGAGAAATGAAAGAACTGAAGCTCACTCTCAGCTTCTCTAGCTGCCTATAATGATGGACCCACTTCATCTGAATTGCCCATGACGATGGGGAAGTCAACTCCTCCCTTCTTCTTTCTCTTTTGAATCTTATCGTAGGCAACCAATTGCCTAGATATTTCTAACATTAAAATTTTGTTGGTTGGGTACTTAGGCAGTCTATATGGATATGAGGAAAAACCTTGCAACCTGATGTAAGAAAACTTCGGAAATTGTATAAACCAGCACCCATACCTTTCAATCAATTCTTGAGCTTCCTTCGAGATCCTATGATGAGTACGTTCTTGAAGTGACCTCGTGATATGCATGGTAAAGGCGTCGTTGACACGCTTGTAATGAGTGGTACTTGTCAGGTGCAGCAGCGGACAAGCCTCGTGGATTTTGAATTGATGAGAACCACAACCCACTGGCTCCTTGTATGAAATTCCTCGATATCTCGTCATACGAGCCAGCATGTAAATAAGGTAGGAGCCCATATAGAATATCTTTGTTCTTCTCAAACTCTGGAGTTGCTCGTGCAAATTGTCACTGATCATCGCAGCCCAGTCAACATACTCCTTTCCTTCCAGCACGAGGTTGATGTAATAGAACATCCATGGTTCGAAAATAAAAGCCTGTGGGCAACCTCCAACTCTGCTCAACATCATAATCAAGTCACAGTGCTCCTGCTTCAAGTCATCTGATATAATCTGCCTTGGCAACTTTGTACGAGAGGGCTTGGGGTTGCTCATCCAGTGAGTATTGATCGTTTCTGTACATCTCTCGAATGCAGAAGCATACATTCGTTCAGCTCGTTCCCTTGATTTGTAAATCATCTTCTTGTGTACTGGAATCCCAAAAGCTTCACCAATAGCTGCAGGAGTGAGGTTGGCTAACACTTGGCCATCTAGTGACATAATTGATCTGTGGTCAGTCTCATAGTAATTGGCACACTCCATCATCAACTCTGAGCACTAAATAGCTAGTGGAAATCCAGCAGCTGCATACAATCCACTTCGAACAATGTTGTGCGAAGTGATTGAAGGTTGATGATTACCAATCCCCAGCATTCTATTCTTGAAAGTCTCCAAGTTGAGAGAACCCAAATTGGTGTCAGCCAGCTTGCCCAACTTCGAGGTAAACTTTGACTCTGGCATAAAAGGCTTGCTCAGCTTCTTGATAACAGCTTGCCTGGATGCACCATTGTTGTCCTTGCCAGTTGTTCTCGCTTCAGCCATCCTACAAAACAATAAACAGCCATTAGCAAATTAATTTAGAAAATAAATAAAACATCATGCAGGGGCTGCCAGTCGACTTTAAAAAACTTGAGAAGTTGCAACACCATATCTCATTTGCAAACCTCACTTCTCCTTTAACAAATTCGAACTTTCAATACTTAGAAAATTTCTAAGCAAGCCTCAACAACTTCACTTCACACTCAGCAACTTCAAACTTTGATAAAATCGTCCACTTTACTTCAGCAACTTAGATTCTTTTAAATTCGAACTTCAGCAATCTTCTAATGACTTAGCGAATTTCAGCCTCAGCCACTTACTTCTACTTCAGGTCGTACCTTTTCAGCTTCAGCAACAAACTCAGATTTCAGCCTTTAGCTTCAGCAATCTTCTTCTTCTCAAATCGAATTTCTTACTTGCATTGCAACTTCAAACTTCAGCAATTTGCTTCAACAAATTTCTAACTTCTTTAATACCTTCAGCCTCAGCAACTGCAACATTAAACTCAGAGCAAATTCAAATTTCTTCAACTGGTGAGGAGAAATGAATAACCTTCAGCTCTTATAGCAAAATCGATTTCTAGAAGGAGGCTAATTTTAGCCAATACATTAAATCTCCACTACTTCTCTTCAAGAATTCGAATTCCCTCTTCTGGCATTTGCAACACTTGTCATCTGACGCCTGGAATCTTAGCCTTCTAGAACTTCAACCTTGACTGGAATATTTAGCACTTTAATTCATTTTTTGAAAATATTTAATTCAAATTCACTCTTTAAGAATTTAATTCGCCAGCTGAAGCTCTGTCATTCAAATTTTGATTTCATTCACCTCTGACTCTGGAAAATTCATCCTGTGAAGAATTTAATCAAAATATTCTAGGCAATTCACTTCAAATTCATAGTCTGGAAAATTTTATTTCGAAAACACCTCTTATTCAATTTGCCTTCGAAAATTTCATAATTCGAGCACTAATTAAATTCTTCATCCTAAAGACCTTAGCAAAGTGTAGAAGACTCCGAAATCAACTTTTCATCGAAGATCTTCAATACCCAGAAGAAAATTTTCTTCAAAACTTGTCGAATTCATGGGTATACAACGAATGGGTTCATTTGATTTTCTTGAATTTTGAACCTTAGGAAAAATAATTTTCAACAATTTTAATCCCATTCCTCATCTATGTGAGTGCTTTGTTGCTCTGACTTGAAATTTTTTTTTTTATCAATCCTACAATGCCAGCATTCTTTGACTTTATCCATTAACAATTTATTCATGCTTCAGGAAAATTTTATCATCCTTCAAGTCTAGGCGTGATTTTCCTAAGGAAGAAAAATATTGCCTTAGAAAAATTTAAAATCACTTAGCATTTTGAATTTTTTTGCCTTAGGAAAATTTTCAATTTCATCTTCAATTATTCTACCTGTGGTGAGGAAAATTTTATCAATTCACTTGGAAAATTCTTCTATCAAACGCCTAACATGTTTTATTCACATCACCCCATAGGCTTAATATTCCCAACGCCTTAGCAATATTTATCTCCCCCTTTACCTTACCTTGGCGCATTTTATACATGTAGGAGGATATTTTTTAAACTCAACGCCTAGCATATTCAACTCTCCTTGGGCGCATTTGAGACATAGAGGAGGATGGGCGCATTTGCTATGTGAGGAAGGATAAAGCCTTTTCAAATGCCTTTGACTTGTGACTCTTGAGCTCCTTCGTTTTTGTCTTTACATGCCCCCATTTGGGCGCATTTTACACTTGATGAAGGATGAACATTTCCAATGCCTTTGACTTTCTTTCTCATGCTTGTAGTGGGCACATTCTAGCATGTCAAGTGGATGGGCGCATATTCAAGGTGGTGGAAGATGAAGTTTCTTTGACTTTTTGACTTTCTTCCTAGACATGGGCGCATTTCGCTATAGGAGGAGGATAAACTTGATACTTAGAAAATTTTCAACACCTTGAAGGCAAGTTGGGCGCATTTGATAGTGGCAGGAGGATATCTTTTTGCCTTAGAATTTTTATTCTCTTCAAGTCATCTTGCATGTGAGGGCGCATTTTGCCTAGGCTAGAGGATGAACATCTTTGACTAGCCATTTTTAAGGCCTCAAGGTAGATTGGGCGCATTTAGAGGCATGAGCAGGACGAGATTGAACCCTGACTTAGAAGACTTTATCATCATTTTGAAGGCAAGCTAGGCGCATTTAGCCCCTGGAGGTGGACGAAGCTTCAAACTTAAGCAATTTCTCATCTCATGCCAAGCTTCCCTGTGCCCTGCTATTTATAGTAAGTCCCATGATTTCCATACTTCTGAGGCTCGGATCGATTTGAAATTTTAAGCATAGGACCTTCATGACCTTGTCAACCTGTTCACACTGCCATCCTGAGCTGACCTGCTAAAAATAGCATGTTTCTGAAGGTGATTGGCTATTTATAGTAACTGCTTGTTTTTGATACCTCCACAACTCCATTTGACTTGAAATTCGAATGACGCGCTCCTCACCATGTGACCTGCCTGTTGACACTGGCGCCTGACACTGATTTACTATTTGTAGCCAGCTTCTGAAATGACTTACTATAAATAGTAAGTGCTCCGTTTGTCTTCAAATTTTACCAGCAGATAGCTTGAAAGATACTAATCGCAGTGGGATACACCGGTTTTCGAAAATTCTAACTTTTTACCCCTCTTTTTGGGTCTCGAAGCTGAAAACCCTAATTTGACTTGCATGCATATCAAATGACCTCCGTTTGACTTCGTTTTTGTTGCATTGCGATCAGTTTGTGATTCTGAAGTGCTGAGAGGCGGCTGTCGGAATGCATCTGCTAAAAATAGTAAGTTCCTGAATAAGTGATCACCTTGCTTTGCATGTCACACCACTGCGTAGGTCTCGAAAAACCCATAAAGAATCATCAGACATGCAAAGAAAACCTTGACATGCAAACCCTAAAAATAGCCTCTGAAGGCTAAACTCTGAAATTCACTATCTCACTTTGCATGTTATATCATCGCGAAGCTCTCAGAAAACCCAGAAGGAATCTCCAGACATGCATTGAAAAAATTCGCATATAAACCCTAAAATTTGCTCTAGAAGCTGAACTGCTAAAAATAGTAAGTTGTTTGTTTCAACTCAAATTTTGCATGCGAGCAGCTTGATGTGTTCCGGATGCAGTGTGACCGTCGAAACTTCAAAAATGCTGAAGGAACACTCCGAATAGCACACTTACTAAAAATAGTAAGTCGTCGGAATTTGATGAGATTTCAGTGGAGACCTGCTGGAAGCGCACTGAGATCAATGTTAAGCTCTGTTATTCAAATTTTGATTTCACCTCTTTTGACCACAAATTGGTTGGAAAGTTCAAAACCCTAATTCTACGACTTGGCCAAATTTCACGTTTAGGCTCACAGATGGGCACAACCCCCGAAAGGCAGACAGCAGAAAAAGACTGAAAGAGAGAGAGAGAGAGAGAGAGAGAAAACCAAAGCCAAAAAGACCAGAATGGAGCAAAAATTAGGGGTCCCCATTTTGAATGCGGCGATGTGTGAAAAGGTCACAACAATTCCTTGCGCCATATGGTGGTTGGTGACAAACATTTGGATGTCTTCGCCCTCGGCATACACCTGTTTGATCCATTCAATTTTGGATCCAATTTTTTGTAGCACTAGATTGAGGGAGTGGACAGCACAAGGTGTCCAAAAAATGTGTGGATACTTCTCCTCAACCAATAACCCAGCAGCCCTACAATTTTTGGCATTGTCGGTTACAACTTGCACAACATTTTGATGGCCCACTTCTTCAATAGCTTGGCAAAGGATGTCAGCAATAAATGGACCATCTTTCACCTGTCCTTCACAATCCACTGCTCTCAAAACATTGCCCCTTTAGGGGACACAGCAATAACATTGATCAATGGGCGATTTCTTGCATCTTTCCATCCATCAGAAACTATGGTCACCCCTGTTTCGATCCACGAATCCCTTATGGGCTTCAAAGAGTCTGCTACATGTTTCACCTCTTTCTCCAATAAGGTGCAACGCACCTTCTCAAAACCTAGGCCCTTATACCCCTTTGGAGCCTCATTAATAGATTTCACCATATTTTGCCAATATGGTGAACGAACAACATTGAATGCCAATCCATTGGCATAGACACATCTTGCTATGTCTTGATCAGCAATCTCTCTTGCCTCATTCTGAAATGAAGCTTCCAACGGTCCCTTAGATCTTTTATTTGAAGAGGGCATGGTTTGCTCTTGAGGGATGTCCATAAATGGATGGCTTTCTGTAGGTGGAAAATAAGAAGGTGGTGTAGGGGGTTTCATGGATCGAGATCCTTTCTTCAAAGGATGGCTTGTTTTACCACTGGTTGTTTTTTGGTCTGCCTTTTCTTGCTCAGCAATATATTTCAACACTATATCTTTTGGAATGCCTTCGTTGTTTTCACCTGGACAATTTTTGATGCCTGTTTCAGGGATCCCGCACAAGTGCCCTTTTACTCGACTGTATGAGCTCGAATATTGAACATTGCAATGACTACAAATCCAAACATATCCTCCACCACCTGGAAGTTGCTGAACCATTTCTACATATTTCCAAAGGGGAGAGGCTGGGTTTATTTTGAAATGAGATTGGATTGAGCCTGAGGAGGTACCGGTTGCCATTGTAATACGGAATAGTGAATACCTAAGGCACAACATATTGAAATTTTGGTATTGATTCATTGAATTTGAAACTAAAAGACTTAATTAATTTCAAAAAAATGAAAAAATTGAACATGTGTTATAGACATTTAGAGGAATGAAAAGTAAAACAAAACAATAACTAAAAAACAAAACAAAAGAGTTGAAGTTCACTTGTGAAAAAAAATGTAAAAAAAATAATCAAAAAACTTCAAAAAACCTACCTCTTTTGAAGAAATCTTGCTCTACGATCTTCTTAGCAACGAATAGACACTTGCAAGTGCTTAGGAATAGCACAACAATCAACTTTGAACAATCTACGATCAGCCTTCAAGTCTATTCCAGCTTGTGCAAGCAAAAGAGAAAGTTCAACAATGGAGGCAAAAAATCCTTTTTTCTCATTCACAAATTGGTAAATGAGTTTCACTTTACCTATTTCATGTTTTTGAGGCAAGTATTAGGGTTAGAAATAATAAAAAAGTCATTAAAAGTCAAAAACGAGTCAAAGAAGTATTAAAAAAATGAAAAAAAAAGTGAAAAAACGCGCCTGGGCACGGAATAGAACCCGAGTTCGAACCAAGTTCGAAATTTTCGAACCCTGTCCGAACCCACAATCATGGTTCTGGACCCTGGCCGAACCCATAGTCCAAAATACGAACCCACGGCGAATTTCCACGGACCGGACCCGAATTCCGGACCCGACTCGAACTCGGGGCCTTCAGTAGCGAATCCGGTAACATAGAAACAAATCAAACCGATAAGGAAAGGTTGGTGGAAACTATTAATAGATAGAGAGACTAAGTAAATGCCACCTCGGAGGATTATGATGAAATCTTTCAAAAGTTCCCATATTTGTTTCAAAACAATTAAGACTATATATATACTTTTGATTTTAGACTTGGATTTATAATTAAGTAATCATAGGGGACGATGATTCTTCAGGGGAAGAGTATGTTACATCCCCTCTGACTTAAACATGTTTATGACAATGGAATTATGGTTGTTATGTTAGTTGCGAGTAACTACTTTTCATGAGAATGTGAAATTGTGGAAAGAATAATTGTTTATATGTCGTGATTTCATATGTGAATGATTTTCTTATATATGCAAGTGGTTACCCTATTCATGTGAAAATGAATGTGATCATGAGATTATATTTAAATATATATAGATAAATATATAAACGTTGAGAACAATCTAACCATAATCCTTGTCAGTGGATGCAGGATTGCCGACGCCACGAGAGAAAGGGAAATATCATCAGGGAGAGGATGTGGTTAACAATGGGTCAATTTTATCATCAAACCTTGATTCAATGCAAGACAGTCGGGTTGACATCATGACCTTGGCCATAAGTAATTTAATAAAATAATTATTGCTAAATAAGTAAATTCAACTTATTAATTAAAAATCTCCATTTGGAGTTGAGCGAAATAATTCTTGTCTTATATATTTTTGCAATGGCAATTTAATATTAAATTAATAATGATGGATATAAATCCAAGGCCACCGATCAATTATGAAATTAATAGAAAGGCCTTGAAATTGAAAAGTAAATAAAAGATTCATCGGAGATTGAAGGGAATCCTTCTTGTCATCTCTCTTTTGAGCTCTAGATGAAATGGCCATGTTGGAAGCCACGAAGTCTCAGGGATCCCTAAAGTCTTGGAATGGAGGTTTCTAGGGGTATTTGCATTTAATCTGGAGGTTTTTCTTTTCTTTTCGCTACCTCTTCTTATGGCTACCATTCGGCTCTGGCTCATCTTCTTCGAAACACTTTGGCTTTCATCGCGAAAATTTAATCACACTTTCTTGAGTCGAATATTCATCTAGTCTGAGTTTCATCTCTCCAGCACAGATACTTTGTCATCTCTTCCTTGTACACTCTCAGTGATTCTTCTATTGAAGACAAAATCTGGATTGGCAATGAATTGAATTTTCTCATATCTGTAGGGAGTATCCATTGATTCTACCTTTGGTCAATATTCCTTGAAGACTAACATAGACGGGTGCAATTTTGTTGTCAGGCAAAAGAGGAACTCGTGGTTGAAGTCTAAGTCATTTTCGTAGCCGCATCTTCTAGTTTTGTGTTCACTTCATTCATTTGTCCCTTCTCCATTCTGTTGGTGTTTTCATCAGTTCATTCTTGTTAGCTCTCTGTTGAAGCCTGTACATGGCTGAGTTCATTTAATAATTCACATTACAAACTCCTGAGAGGTGGTGATTTTGAGAACTGGAATTCATGTCTCCATCCCTCTTGTTTGAAAGATTCAGTGGCTTAGCGGCTTGATGTGTTCTATAGAGGAAGAGTTTGGTTTATCAAGTTTCAAATCTTCTTTCTCAGGCAAGTAATGCATATAATTCTTCAATGTGTTGCAATGATGAATTCATCTTTATCGAACTACCTATGTATAGAAAAATAAATTCAATAATCTTTCTCATCCTTCTATAAGATAAAAGAAAACGGGTCGTTTAATATCAGCAGTGGTTGGTCTGAAGAAGGGTCTTTCTAAAAGTGAACCCGAACCTTATTCTATTCTTGCAATCAAATATATATCTCTATCTTTGATATGCTTCTGAACCAGAATTCAGTTTGAACTATTGAAAATTACTTGAAAGATTTGCTCTGTTCGATTAAGCCGAATAATCTTCTTATCTTCTCTTTAATCTAGAAGCTGGTCAAGTGTATACTCTTTGCTCACTCAAGTCCTTTTGAAATTGTAGAAAAGCTTAATATTAAAATCCTCAATGACGATTTTGTCTCTTCTTAGAAGTATAAACTTTGTGGTTAAGATATAACCCTTTCTCATCTTTGAAATTCTGATATAACTTTACCTAAATGGAAACTTATGTTGCAAGGTTAGTGCATCTTTCTCTGATATTGTTTTCATTTATGAATAAGACTCTTTAATCCCTCCTCATTAACTTAATAATAGCAATTTATTATTACTTAGAAGGGATAAGTTAAGAGTTGAGTATATCTCTTTGTATGAACAACAAGAAATCAGCTTACCCTTAAATATGATGAAAGGTTATTGGGACCTGCTGATGTGTTTTTTATGACCGCACCAACACAGAATAAAGTTTACCAACGGCTACTCTATTCTCTCTTGATCAAAGTATTTCGCATGCTAAGATTGCAAGAAAGTTCATACGTTCAACTCCAAGGTTCCTTTATGCAGCGGAGTAGTCTCAGTTGGCTCAATGTGATTTGCTGGTATTTCAAGGGGACTTACATAGTTGTTCAGCTGAAGCTCAAAGAGAAAGGGATTTTCACAAGTTTCGAAAGATTTGTCAATGTAGCACAGGTTCCTATACTAACCAGAAATGAACTGAATTTAAATGAGTGCAGGGATAAGAGATGCTATAATCCTACTCTAAGGTGTGGGGCATGGCGATAAATTCTCGCAAACTTCAACCGAGCTTTGCTTTGCCTCGCTTCGGACAGCTTCCACAAAACCGATGCAATCTTCAAAGGAGTAATCAAAGGTATTCAAATCATGATTCAGCGTGAAGACACCATAACAACGACACATGCCAACATATAAACCATAATCGAAGTTAAATTCACAATGTTCCAGTTGACCACGCAAGGCGAACCCACTGTCAGCGAGCCTGCTAGTGGTATGGGTAAGCGAGGTTTTGTTCAAATTAAGCACCACATTCCACAATTACTAACTACTTGCATGAAATGAAATCTACTTTACTTTAAGATACTTCAAGATTCTAAGTGAATTGGAAGGACGAAGAAGCCTCACTGGCTACTCACAACAAAAGAAGAGATCACCATCAATGAAAACTCTTTTTATTGAGAGAGTGTTCAAAACAACTTCTTACAAAGCATTCAAATGGAAGACTTTCTTTCCTTTTCAATCTAAGCTAAACTATCAAACTATGCTACCTTTTATTCTATCAATCTCTCTCTATTCCTTCTCTACTATTCTGATCAGGTACAAATGAGGGGGGATGCCCCTTTTATAGTTGGCCAAATCCAATGGACGGCTCAGATTCAATTACAATGAACGGCTCAGATCGAGCCACATAAACCCTAACCCTAAAAACCGCCACCAAGAGGAGTGGGGAATAAATGAGCAATTAATGTCCACCACCCTTTTAGAAGTTTCTTGTCCATAGAAGTGTTTGCATTGTTCTTGTTCCTCTTCTTGACTACAAACTGGATGAGTCTGATCATCATGGCTTCTATTTCTTGGACTGATATGGCAAGTACGTTCTCGATCTAACTCCAAGGCGGCAACCTCTTTCTCCTGCCCGTTGATGATTTCCTTCTCAACTAACATTCTCTAACTCTGACCTACATGAGGATGATTATTTCTCCACCCCTGATCTTGAAGGATTTTCTTATCTTGGACTCGATCATTTCTCCCTTGCTATCTACCTCTCTGAATTGATTGCATATTAGGTTATTCCAACACTTAGCCATTTCTTCCAACCTGCAACCTTCATGATTTTATCACCTTGGACTATTTGCTTCATCACTTCAAGTCATCATGCTCTGGCCCCGGCGTTCATCCTACAAAACAGATAAACAGAAGAGCATTAGAACACTTAATAATAAAAACTCTCCTTACTTACCTGATCTCCATGTTTTGATCTCCAAGGTCCGAGTGATCTAGTTCATCCTTTTCCTCTAGCAAACTTCATCTTCAAATTCTTCATGCCTTAGCCAAATTTCCAACCCATCTGTCTTAGAAAATTTTATCAACCAGGCATCTAGTGAAAATCCCCACTTTAAAATGTCCAGTGAGGCGTGGAAAACTTCAAAATCATCTTTTCATTGAAGATACTCAATACCCAGAAGAAAATTCCCCTCAGAAAATGCCAAATTCATGTGTATTACTATGAAGGGATACATTTAATTTTTGTAACTTATACCTTAGAAAAAATATTTCAACATCAAAGTTCACCTTTACTCTTCCTCTCTGGGCGTTTTTTTTTTTTCTCTTGCTTTGCCTTGGACAATTTTATCCAACATCATGAAGCTGGCGCATTTTGACTCCTCTGCCAGTTTGTACATGCCTCAGTAAACTTTATCATCCCCTCCAAGGTTAGGCGTATTTCTCTAGGGGAGGAGAGATTTCAACACTTAGAAAAAATTTCATCACCTTCATGAGCATGGGCGCATACGAGGCATCAAGGAGGAATTTTGAATACCTTAGATAAATTTTCTCCCATCCATCTTTCTCCAGTCATGGGCGCATTTGAGGGTGTGAGGAGGAATTCCTAACACTTAGCATATATTTCCTCACCACTATCTCTCTCCACTTTGGGCACATTTTGCTTGGGGTGGAGGAATTAACAATGCCTAGCACATTTTTTAGAAAGCCACCACCTTCAACATCCTAGGGCGCATTTGACATGTTGAGGACGAAATAACGACGTCACTTAACACATTTCCTAGAGTCACTTCTAACTTGGGTGCATTTGGGACCTGTTGATGCGTGTTTTATGACACAACAAACATTCTAGAATAAAGTGTCAAAGACACTCTATCCCCTCTTGAAAAACTACCTCGTATGCTAAGACTGCAAGAAAGATCATACGGCAATTCCAATGTTTCAGTTAAGTGTGGATAAGCTCTGTGGTCGATGTGATTTTCCGGGGGCACAATAGGGATTTACTTTTGGTAGGTTACTCAGAAAAGCAAAGACACGAATATAGTATCATTTTGGAATTTTCTGACTTTAGATAAAAAAGTGAAAAAAGAGTAAGGGTTTAGGAGTCCTATGCTATTCCTACGAAATCAAGAGACAGCAAGGATTGAGTGAAACTAAATAAACAATACTTTGTTTCGCCACGCTAAACGACAACTACACAAAGCAAGTGCAATCTTTTGGGATTTGTGCTTAAAATTTCTTCACCACGAACAATACCATCAATAGAACAACATTATTCGAAGTAAACGTTGAAGCATCCACAATAAAGCTCAGTCTAACTTTACGCATTGAATGAAAAGCATCCACTCAAAGAAAGTATGAGCTAAGTTTCACTAATCTTTGCTATCAATTTATCATTCCCTTAGCATACATTCAAATGAAATTATAACTCGAATCTACTATATGAGGAAGAGAAATATGCAACCATGCAACCATTTGACAATGAAAGGATTCAAAGCATCTCATGCATTATGAACTTTATTATCAAAATAGTCTTTTGCAACAATTTCATAAAACTCTCTTATTCTCTACAATCTTTTCTAATGATTCTAATCTCTAATCCTTGATGAATTCTCTAATCTCTAATTGATCTATTGATAAAAATGAGAGAGGGGGAGGGGCGGTGGGGGGGTTTATATAGAGTTCCCAAATTACAATGAATGGCCAAGATCAAAATGAGATTAATGGCCCAGATTAAACATAACTAAACCCTAATTAGGGTTGCCTAAACAACATTCAGTTAACTGCAGAGAACTTTGGACACTGGGAGTTGCATCCTTATCCACTCGCAAAGTACTACGTTCGGTGAACCTGGACACGATCACACTGACTTCTTCCATGGCAATGTCCGGCAACGCATTGACTTTGTACTCCAGCTAGTCTAGACTTTCTGCACATCCTGCAAAGGTGATCGTCCATTCTGATTCATGCAGCAAGAAAGTATCTCTGACGGTCATGAAGCTAAATGCCTTGGTCAAATTTTCCTTCATGATTGCCCCGGAAGTGGTGGAGAAAATTCTTTGAACTTTTTCTTTTAAATTTTCTGGCTGCAAGTGTTTCTTTCGGACAATATCTCTGTCAAGCATATCTGCAGCCATTTGATAAATCTTACTTCGAATCTCCTTTGCCTGTTCTTCAATCTTGGCGCCATCTTGCTTTACCCTTTCCAGGACTTCTCCTCGTGAGATTAGTGCGTAGTACCAGCCACTGAAATCATATGCAGCTCCAGCTTCAATAATCTCTTCATCAATCAATCTCTGCTTTGGAATGCCCTTTATCTCCCGAAGACATGGGATAATCTTACTCTGAATGTCTTGGAGGCCATCCCATGCTTCCGCTAAGTCTATAACTCGTTATAGTAGAAAGGAAGTTTTCTCATACACACATGCCAGCTTCTCCACGAATGCCATCGCCTCTTCTTTCTTTCTAGCCATCCAGTCTTTAGTTTCTCTAGCTGTAGTCAACTCCTCTTCAAAATTTCTAACCAATTCCTGTGAAGACTTTGGAAGTAGAGGTGCTGATTGGTCACCTTGATTGAGTGGCCTGGTTAAATGCTGGATATACTCTTTTAGACGCTCAATCTCTCTTTTATACTCTCTTTTCTTCGCCACTTCTTTCTCTAGCCTAGATTTGATGGTGGCAACAAAATTATCTAGGTCTTCAACTTCTTGTCCTTTTGTTGTCGTACCCATATCAATAGTTGTGATGGCATATTCGTTCGGGGCAATCTCATCTTGGAATTTATCAACTGTAGGCACTGCAATTTGCACTGTGCGATTACCAGCCTCATCTCTTTGTATGGCAAAAAAATTCTTGACTGGCTTTCTTGTGGTAGTCTGCTCTAGCCTCGCCAAGAAGTCTGCGGTATCATCCTCTTCTAGTACCTGTACTGGTGCCTTTACCTTTAGTCTCTCTTTCAGCCAATCTGGGATGGTTGACTGTTCAATTCCATCTTCCTACTGATCTTGGGCGTCCTGCATATCTTGCATATCTTGAACTTCTTGCATATCCTAAATCTCTTGCACGGATGGGTCTTCCTGGATTCCCTTGAGAGCCGAGATCATTCCCTCTTCAAATTTTCCATCCATGATGTCCATGTCATTGTCTGATTCTAGAATCTCTGTGCCTGTAGGAGAAGGATGATCATCATCTTCCAATGGCATTGGCTCCATATCTCCAACCAGCAAAGGAATTCTGACTTGCTCCCAAGACTCTTCTTCCATGGTTAATATTTCATCTATATTTCTGGACGTAGCCGAATGAAAGGGCCTGGATTTATGCTTCTTTTGAGTGGGGCCTTCATCTACTGTTTTCTTCTTGTTCTGCTTTGCAGAGTCATCAATTTCTTTACTCTTTTTCAAGTTGGCGGCATCTGTTAGTCCACCTCCATGAGATGCACCGGCATTTGAGGAACAAGACTCTGTATCACCCATCAATTCATATGTGAACTGTACATTCCTTCGTCATAAAACTTGTAGTTGTTGATCTATCCACCATTGGGAATATTTGAATACAGGCCGCATGAATATTGCCAGGTCACCCAGCTCAAGCTTAGACCACCTTACAAGAGGAAGCGGTTGGCTTTCATCGAAGCCCGGCTGCACGTATACTCCATCATCATCCAACTGATCAAGTGCTCGAAAGATTTTTGTTTCCCTTATCATATTCAGCGGCAATCTTGACCACTGTGTTTTTCTCACATCATATTCATCAGCCGCATTGGCCCAAAAATCTTCTAGGTCTATTTTGTGTCTGTATTTCTCTCCGTCCATGGTTCCAATATGATGGAGTGGATCAAAATCACTTCTGGGCTTGTACGATATGAATGGGTATCTTTGCATCTCTAATCAAGCACTCTCCATAGCTTGCGTCGATGGACATGATTCTTCCATGTTACCGATGAAGAGCGGAAAAGTGACAGTTGCTTTCTGCTTTGGCCTTTGGATATTCTGATATGTCTCCAATTGCCTTAGAACTTCCAACAAAACCATTTTGTTGGTAGGATAAATGGGCAGTCTGTATGGGCGACTTGTGAATCCTTGAACCCTGATGTAAGTAAATTTGGGAAACTGGATGAACCAGGATCCATATCTGCCAATGAGACTTTTGGCCTCATGGGTGAGTCTTTGATGTGCTCCACCTTGGAGAAGTCAAGTGATATACATAAGAAAGGCGTCATGTGCTCGTCTGAAGTGTGACTTCTCCTTCAGCTGCAACTACGGATAGCAATCGTAGGACTTGAACTCTCCTTCGCCATTGCCGACTACACCTTTGCAAATCAAGCCAGCATATTTGTAGGTCCTTGCAAGCAGATATATGACATAAGAACTCATATGGAAGGTCTTGGTTCTCTCTAGGTTGACCAACTACTCATGGAGACTGTCACTGATCATTCTAGACCAACTGAACATTTTAACCCCGGAAGTTATTTCATCAATGAATTAATACATCTAGGTTTCAAAAGGCGCACCCTGAGGATTGCCTACCATTCTATTCAGCAGTAAGACAATATCTCCGTATTTTTCTTAAAAATCAGTTCTGGCCAACTTCTTCGGCATCTTTTTGGCAGTAGGTCTGGGCTTCAGCAACCAGGTCTTGTTTATATTTGACGCACAAAGGTCTTGCTGATCTTGGTAAAGTTTAAGTGCATCATCTTTGGTTCGATAAGATGTCCGGTTGTAAGCTGGAATTCCAAATGTATGGCGGGCTCGGTCAAATATGCCAGTACTCTTCCATCAGGTGCTTCTATCTGTCTTTCCTGTGCATTATAATCCAATGCACACTCCACCATGAGCTCTGGGCATTCTTTTGCTAGCAGAAATCCAGCTGCATGAACAATACCGTTGCGCATCATCCTTCTTGCAATTGGCATAGGCAAACATCCATCACTTCCATACATTCTTTTTCTTGAAATCATCGAAGTCAACATGGCCGAGGTCGGTGTCCACAATGTTCTCCCATTTGGATTTGATCTTTGACTGTGGCTATGCACCTTTACTGGCAAACTTCATTTTTATTCTCTTGAAAATAAATCTGCAAGAAGATACAAAGAGAATATTAAAATTTAAAATTTAAATCACTCGAAAAAATATTCCAGCTAATTGACAAATCAAACTTTGTGAAAGATTATGCTGGAAATGAAAGAATTAACGAAGTTTCTTGTGCCAAAATGAAGTAAAGAAAATGAATCTGCCTGGCTCTCTAGAAAAAATGAAATGATCACGATCACAATGCTGGCTGGGATGAATTTGCTTCCTTCACTTTGCTTCAAACTTTCTCAACTTTCTTGTCTTGGCCAAAATTTATTCTCACAACTTTTCTTTTGAAAATTGAATGATTGAAAAATGAGAAGCAAATTCAATTATAAAGATGAGAAGTTTGACCCATTTAGCAAAATTCAATTGTTTCCATTAGATCAAGTTCGAACTTGGCTTGGACTCAGCTTCCGAATGGAAAATTTTATCTTCAACAACAGTCTCCAAGAAAGTTTCTAAATTAGGCGCCAGTTCAGTGAAGTTCTTTTTGTCTTTTTCCAATTTTGAGTCTTAGAGAAAAAATTCAAATCTTATCTCTTTGGGTGTTGACAAAAAAATTAAAATTAAAATAATTATTTTATGTGTCGTTTTCAACCCCTTTATTTTATGGCACTTTATTTTATCCAAGGCAAATTTGATTTTCATTTAAATTTTCTTGCCTTTGCCTTAGGCAATTTTTTCTCTTCCATTTTATTTTGCCATAGTTCTTTCAACTTCCTAAGTCCCAGGCGAATTTCTTTAGCATTTAAGCATATTAATGCTAGACTTAGGAAAATTTTCTTTATTTCTCTAAGTATGGCGAATTTCTCAAGGTGCCAAGCATATCATTTAATATTCCAATGTCCAAACTTAGGCAAAATTCTGATTTTTTCACTTCTCTAAGTATGGGGGACCTCTCTCATTGTCAAGCCATGCATTTTATCCAAAGGCGGACTTAGCCTATAGTCTTGCCATTCAACTTTTACTTCAAGCTAGTTCACTTTTCATATGGCGGACTTGCTAGTCATCATTTCCATCATACTAAAGCATAGGGCAGACTTTACTTAACCTCTTGCCATGTCTTGTTGTGCTAGGCGGACTTGGCTTGTGTTTGTGCCACATAGCTTGGCGCGGACTTTGCCTTATTTCATGCTATCTCCTCATGAGTTGGGCGGACTTTACTTCCAACCATGCCATTGTCTTGGGGCGGACTTTGCTCATCATCAAGCCACTTCACATTTTACTTAGGGCGGACTTTGCTTATCCTTGTGCCATCCTTCATTATGTTGGGCGGACTTTGCCTACCCTCAAGCCATCCTCTTTGGAGCGGACTTCACCCTAGTTCATGCCATCTCTTTTTATGGTGGACAGACTTTGCTTGAAGTCAAGCCATTTGCATAGGGCGGACTTAGCACTTCTCCATGCCATGGCAAGGCGGACTTGTCTCATTGCCATGCCATCCAAACTTTCTTCCAAGGGCGGACTTGGCTGAAGCTTAGCCATTAACTTTGCTCTCCATTCTCCTTGCTGGTTAGACTTTCAGCCTTCCTTCCATGCCTCCATGAATTCTTACCTCCATACTTAGGCGAATTTACCATGATTTTCAGTCTTTTCTCAGATTTTTCAACATTTTTCTGTGATTTTTGACTGATTTTTTCCAGATTTTCATTGATTTTCAAATTTTCATCATTGATTTCATGAATTTTTTCAAACTGATTTTTTGTGATTTCCATTGGTTTTTTGGAACTTTTGAGTGGATTTTCGAAATTCAAGCACTTTCTAAATATGGAAACCCTGCCAAAAATAGAAACTTTTCCAAAAATAGTAATTTTCCAAAAATAGCCCCTAAAAAATAGGAAGTCTAACTTGGGCCAAAAGCGCCAAAAATGAAGTCCCTAAAAAATAGGGGGTCTAGGGTGGAGACCCCAAAAAGGTAGGAGATGTCAGAATTGACTGAAACGACAGTCGATCTTGATCTCTCGGGCCCTCTAAGTACTGTGGTGATATTTGGACGATGATTCAAGCTCAAATTCCTCACTTGACTCGGGTGACCATTCAAAAACTCAAACTCTAAAACCCCAAACAAAGACCAGACGAAATAGAGACGCAACGGCAAAACCCTAAAAGGAAAACTACTAGGGTCCCCATTTGCAATGGGGCGATGTGTGAATTAGGTCACAACAGGACCCTCTACAGGAATTAACAATGCCTTAGCTACTTTTCCTTCATACCTCTTAGAGAAGGGCGCATTTGGGAGCCTCTATAGGAATTTTGCAACACTTAAAAACTTCTTCAAGCACCTCTCCAACATGGGCGCATTTGAGGGGTCCTGCAGGAACTAAACACTTAGAAACTTTTCTAGCTCCTCCATAGCCTAGCAAGTTGGGCGCATTTCATGGGTCAAGGAGGAATTCAACGCCTTAGTCATTTTCTTGCTTCTCCTCCAAGTTGGGCGCTTTCTCAAGGGTCCAAGCTTTCACTTTTCAATGGCATCTCCAAGTCAAGGCGCATTTAGGAGTAGCTACTTCAAGTTTTCAACACTTAGAAAAAACTCCAAGCATCTCTCTCTTCCTTGGGCACATTTGGCCTCCTGTACTTCCAATTTCACTTGCCTTAGAAAAATTTCTACTTGATTCTTCTTTGGATGGCGCATTTACCCAAGTGAGCTTCCATTTTATGACTTAGTTGAAACTTCATCACCAATTCTAGCTTCTTCATGGCTGAGAGCACATTTGGGTATGTGGACAAGAAATCTTCCTCACTTAGAAACTTTCTCATCACCTTGCCTTATGATGGGCGCATTTGAGAGGGTCTACTGCCAGATTGTGCCTTAGAAACTTTTTCACTTCACCTTCTTGGAACTAGGGCACATTTAGGGGGTCCAACACGAAATTTTCATGCCTTGAAAACTTTTTCTCCAATCTTCATCAAGTCGAGAGTGCATTTAGGAGGTCAGGCAGGAATTTTCTCAGACTTAGACATTTTTTCAACTTGCTTGCCCTGGTTTGCTATATTTAGCAAGTTTCTGGTTTTCACTCTTCTAAAGCTTGGATTGATTTAGAATTCACGCCACAGGATCCTCATGATCCAGTTGATCTGTTCACATTGCCATCTCGTGTTGACTTGTTATTTATAGCATGTTTCTGGAGGTGATTTACTATTTATAGTAACTGCTTGGTTTCAGGACTTCTGCAACTCCGTTTAACTTGAAATCTGACTGACGTGATCCTCATGGGTTGACTGGCCTGTTCACACTGGCGCCTCGCACTGATTTGCTATTTATAGCCTGTTTCTAGAGTGCCTTACTATAAATAGTAAGTGCTCAGATTGCCTTCAAATTTCACCAATGGAATCCTTGAAAGATACTAATCGTAGTGGGATACACCGGTTTTCGGAGATTCTAGCATTTGACCCCTCATTTTAGGTCCCGAAGCTGGAAACCCTAATCTGACTTGCATGTTGCTCAAAAGATCTTCGTTTGACCCCATTTTTGTTGCGTGTTGCCCTATTCGTGATAATGAAGTGTTGGGCAGCTGTCGGAGTGGTCCTGCTAAAAATAGTAAGTCCTTGAAAAAGTGACCAACTATGTTTGCATGTCACCTTGTTACGTAGCTCTTGAAAAACCCATAAAGAATAACCCGACATGCGTTGAGAAATCCTGCATGTAAACCCTAAAATTTGCCCTCGAAGACAACTCTGCAAAAAGGTCTTGATCCTGGTTTGCATGTTACATCACTACGAAGCTTTTGAAAACCCCACAAAGAATATCCAGACATGCGTTGAAAACTCCAACATGCAAACCCTAAAAATCGCCTCTGAAGTGAAGACTATTGAAAGTTATCATCTCATCTTGCATGTTATACCATCGCATAGGTCTCGGAAAACCCAGAAATATTCTCCAGACATGCACTGAAGAACTTCGCATGCAAACCCTAAAATCTGCTTCTGAAGGTCATACTTGCTAAAAATATAAAGCTGTCAGATCTAGCTCAAAATTTGCAGACAAGTAGCTAAAGGTGCTGAGAATGCAATGTAGCAGTCGGAATTTTCATTAATGCTGAGAAAATGTCCAAATCAAGTACTTAATAAAAATAGTAAGTTATCAGAATTTAGTGAAAATTTAATAGGGACTTGTCTGAAGCTATTTGACTGCAACGCCAAGCTCAGATTTCAATTCACTCACTCCATTTGACCTCAAACTGACTGGAAGATTCAAAACCCTAATTTTACAGACTTAGCCAAAACTTCAAATTTAAGCTCAAAGACGGGCACATCCCTGGAAAGACAAGCAGCAAAGAGAGAGACAGTAGGAAAAACCAACCAAAATCAAGCCAAAAGACCCGAACGAAGCAAAAAAAATAGGGGGTCCCCATTTTGAATGGGGTGATGTGTGAAAAGGTCACAATAGGACCATGTTAAGATAATATAAATATTGAAACAAAATATGATTTCAAACCAAGTTCTGGTAATATTAAACCCTAAGGTTAAGTTTAACCTCGAACCAAGAGAAGATTGATATCCTAACCAGAGGTTGCAATAAATAAGAAACTTGATCTAAGAGTTGTCATGTCGAGCAAGGGTGAGAGTGCTGACGACACAAGAGTGCCAGTAATATTAAAATCTTTGGCCAAGGTACGATGCTAGATTCAGCATTTGTCAGCTATCAAGTACCAGATATACCACTGATCAAAGTGACCTTTCTAGTTGGGAGGTACCCTTAGTAAGGTCGATCAGGAAGTATAGGTCCTTGACACCAGGCTCAAAGGCATGATGATAATTTGATCCATGTTGATTACCCTCGTGAAGGGTCCCTCGTGAAGGGTCAAGTTCTTTAGTTGAAGAAACTTAGGGGACCAGTAGGTCTTGGCTGGGCGGAAAATCCCTTGATGATGTTTCTCTTTCTCTCAATGATAAAGTTGTTCAAGCAATTCATCATGATGGTGATGTCAAATTGTAATTCTAGGTACATGCATTCGTCAATTTAAGATTACTATTAATGCTGCAATAAAAATTTATTTCCTTTAAGTTAATTGTTGTATGTAAAAGACTGTAGTTGATTAGTTAGACAGTTATTGATTCATTCAGCTGAAATGAAAGATCTGAAATTAGTTAATGTACATAAAGAAGTTATTTCTTTCCTTTAGTTCGTTAATTGGTAAAATGGGAATCCTAGATGGATTAGTTAGCTGGTTATTGTCGGATGAAATATGGCAATTAGTTTTCCATTTCTTAAACCACAAAATGACAGTTGTTACATTTGTTTCATAGCTGTAGTAATTGTTTGTTATTTTCTGGAAGCAAAGAAAAGTAGTTATTATCCTTCTATAAATTTTCTATTATATATTTACAGATAATAGTTTTCCTTTCAGCTGAAACTGGAAACTTAGAAGTTAGTTGAAAATTTAAATTGATTCAGTGGAAATCGATTTGGAAACTCTTGAATGAAAACAAGTTAGTTATATTCAGCAGAAAATTGGTAGTTAATAACAGAAGATGAGGTTGAGTTGTTTACATAGAGTTTGAAGTTCTTCTTCCTCGTCTAAATCCTCCTCTAAATCACCTCCCTCAAAAAGTGCCTCCTGAACCTCTAGTTCATCCTCAAATGTAATTTCTTGTCTTTGGCTCAAAGCCTCAAACTGCACCTCCTTTTTCTCTTCATCTCTTTAGTGCTCAAGTTTAGGAGAAGATTTTATCTCTCTAAAGACCACATTCCAATTGTACATTATCTTTCCTATCTCAAAATTATAAAGCTTGAATCCTTTCGTACATTCATTGTAACCAATCAAGACACACTTGTCTACTTTGAAATCCAACTTAGACCTCTTCTCCTTTGGAACATGCAAGTATGCATCACAACTAAAGACCATGAGATGTTGAAGAAAGGGTTTCTTGTCCATCCAAAACTAGTGGGAATTTCTCAACAAATGTTGATGTAGAAGATCAATTGATAAGATAACAAGTAGTATTAACTGCTTTTGCCTAGAATTTTTGCTCCAATCCAACACCACTAAGCATGCACCTAGCTTTCTATATCAACATCCTATTAATTCTTTATGTAATTTCATTTTACCAAGAGATGCATGTAGTTGTCTTTTGTATGACCATCCCACTATCCTCTAGCATGTCCCCAATTTGGAGCAATAAGGAGAATATATTAAATTAATTACTTATAAGGTTATTAAATAAATAAATATTAAAAAGTAACCTAATATTTAATTAATTTAATATTAAAGTGACTAAAAATAAAATAATATCAAAAGAATAAAATAATAATTTATTTTACAAGCTTCTTGAAAATACTTGTGAATTCTTTATAAGGAGCTTTTGGAGGGCATTTGAGATCTTCCTGGAGTCAATTACATTTTCTGAATATTGGAGAGCTTGAATGCTTGTCTTACCTGGAGAAGTCAAATTCTCTTATGTTGTTGGTTTCAGTTGTGCAACACCAACCCTAGCTAGTTGAGAGTGAAGGATATTTCAGTCCTTTACATTGAGCAAAATTTGTGGCCAAGGGCCAATTTTGGGTTAGTAAATTTGGTGAATGAAATCTAAGGTTACCACAGTCCATTTGCAGCTTTGGAGAAGGTCGATTTTGCTCTTCATAGTTTGTATCTTCAACGATTTGCATGGAGGCTTGCATCATTCTCTTCTAGGCGGCTTGGAGGTCATTCTTGGTGCTAAGTGGAGTTCGATTTTGAAGACATTAATTTATATTTAACACTGCTGGATCAGAACAGGGGCGGCCATGAAGGTGGTGCGATTTCAGGCTTAGGAGACATCATAAATTCCAAAAAAAATTGTGGAGACACATAGCAGGTCTAAGGTTAAGGGCACATCAGTTTTGGAGGCAAAGATTGCTCTATCAAAGAGAATCAAATAACTTTCTGGAGGCTGCTTTCATATCTCAGGTTCCATTGATTTCATCTACTTGGCATTACATTAGCTTGCATTGCATAATAAGGTTCTGCATCTGTTAGTTAGGGCAATATCTCAGTTCTATGCATTGTAATTGTTCAAATCAGATTGTAAACATTTTATATCAAGTGTCAAGGGACTGCCATTGAAGTGATATCAGATTTGCATTTATTACTTTGTATGCCAAGAGTCTTGGCAAGGGGCTGTAACTCATTGGAGCATTTCAGTTAATTCTAAAGAAGTGTTGCATTGCATTCATCTACTATATTGTACTTGATTATGGATGTATGCCAAGTGATTGGCAAAATGCCTTTTGCTGTAGGTGAACATGTTGCATAGATAATTCATGTATATGCATTCAAAAATACAAAAAGAGGTTGCATTTCATATTAGTTACTTGTTTACTCTCATTTGCAACATTCCCAAGCATTCTAAAACGTCAACATCATCAAAGCAAACAAAAACAAACAAACTGAAACAACAAACAGCCAGCAAGAAGTTTGTCAGCAAAGTGTTTGACAAAATACCAAAGGCAGCAAATCAGTGTTTTTGGATCAAATTTGGTCAGGCACTTTACATCCTCAAAAAAATTCTCAAACTCTGAAATGCAAAGTTCTCCACCATTATTTGTTCTCAACATCAAAATCTTCTTCTCTATGGGATTCTCCACAAGAGTCTTAAACTTTCTAAACCTGCTTAAGACTTGAGATTTATGTCTACGAAAGAACACCCATGCTTTTTTTCAGAAACATCAATAGTGAAACATAATACAAGGATTGTCCAAGTGAAGAGACAAAACAAGTTCAAATCTATCACTATGAACTAAATGCAAAACCCACCAAATCTAGCAAAGCTAATGTGAAATTTAACACAATTAGTTTTCAATATATTCACAAAGATAAAAAATCTAAAGAACAGCAAACAAGCCCCTTAACCATAACCATAGATTTCAAGTCTCTAAGGCCTTTATCACCAATGTGGGTCATGCATTCAATGATCAATCCACAACATAGTCTTTCAATAGATAGCTTTAGGTAGCTTATGGTTCTAAGAATCAAGAATCTTAGAATTGTTACATTCAATAAACGTGCTAGCATCAGGTGAAACAGAATTCCAAAATGACCTCCCTTTGCCAACATCATAGTTGAAAAACTCAGACTCGACAATTACTCGGCTGACACAAAAAATTTAAATACTAGGGGGAAAACTCGACAATAACTGAACAAATTTATCAAACATTTAGAAATCATAATTTTTTTAAAATATTCTTCAAAGCCACAAATATTATTGAATTTGTAGAATGTATTATTGATTTCCTTCATATATAAATCAAAATCAGAGTTCAACATATCATAGACCAAAAAACAAGTTCAGCCTCTCAATACATATGAACTTCAAGTTTCAATATCATTAAAAATTACATATCATAAATTTCTTCTATGACTAAAGCTCAAAAAAGTTTATTGTCATTGTATGGCTGTTGTGGAACTAGATAGTACAACTGCAATATCCTCAACAAGAGCCTTAGACATAGGATCAAGTTGTGTATGTGGTGAACCCATAGAAGCAAAAATCATGAAAAATTCACAATTAATTGTAAAAATTGAAAATCGCTAGGTTTGCCAATTTTTTCCTCCATTAAATCATGATTTTTAACAAAATCACAGTGACCTGCAATTTTCAACAAATTTCAGGCATGTAAAGCATTAAAATCTGGAATAAATTGGAGAATAAATCCCCAGGGCAGTGTGTCTAGGGTCTTTGAAAAAATTGCGAGGGCGGGAGCAAGATTGCAGAGGTGTTTTGTCACATCTCATTTTTTCTTGAATAAACTTAATTAGTGAATAAACAAAACTGGTTGAGACTATTGATTGATTATCTTATGATTGTTTGATTATGGATAAATGTGTATTAAATTAGATGTTACTTTAAATGCTTGAAATTGAAATTTAAATGGAGATAAGATGTTGTGCGCATGTGCTTCGGCTATGGTTTTATGGGCTAACCTATTGATGTAAATCTAAGTGTGAATGAGCGCAGGAATGTGTTGAAGGAAAGAACATGGCTGATGTAGAGGTATCCTAGCCACTTGGCAATAATTAGTATGATGGAACCTGATGCACGCACACACACTCACATAGTTGCATTCATGTTTGCATTGTGTATGATATGATTTCACTGTGTTATCCCGGTTACATCATTTCTTTTGTGTGTTATGATTTGACTAATTATTATGTTGTAAAAACTAAATTATTTGGAGAAATTAAAAATATGCCCTATGATTATTTTGTTTTCAAAGATTAAATTGAAGGGTTGGAAAAGTAAAAGATTTTATTTTGCTAATAAATTGCATGATTTTTATATATAGATTATAATATAATAAAAATATTATTATTTATACATATAAATAAATAAATACATAAAAAGCTTGATGTTTAATATAGATAGTTTTTGGTTAAACAAATTTATTTCCTTAGTGAGTCATTGGACTCTGTTACTTTCTGCCATATTCCCTGTGAATGGATAAGGCAGCTGACTGTTTGGCAAAGCGGGCTTCTCAGCAAATGGAGATGGGGAGTGTGGATGATTGGGATAATCTTCTGGCTGGATGCTCTCAACAGTTGGAGCACTTAATTATGGAAGACATGAGAGTATTTTTGGGTGTGTCTAGAAGGCAATGATTGAGTTGGTGATTTTGTTCGGTTTTGGGGCTTTTGAGATCTTTTGTTTTGTACTGTTTTCTCTGATTCAATATAAATTTTACACCTCTTTTAAAAAAATATATATAGATAGTTCTAAAAATAAATTGCATAATTAATTATATATATTAATGATACTATAAGAAATGTAACGACCCAATTCTGCGTAAATTAAAAACTTTCCAATTCTCACTTAAAACATGTAAAGGTAACAAGTAACAAAGATAATACAATAAAATTTCTTCCTTTCTTTATTGATAAACACGTACAAGTTACAATATGTTTTCTCATGAATTTCATTTTCATTGCAAATATAAATCAGAGTTTAAAAAGTAATACAGTTACATACATAGCTCGTAAGCTTTTGCACAAATAGAAGTAAGAAGGTCCAGGAGTCCGTCCTTTCAAATCTTGGTACATCAGCCGCTTGCTGTGGAGGAGAAATATCACTCGGGCGCTTTTCCGCCAACCACGGACTTATAATGCAGTCCCCCGCACGATCATTTTGCAATGAACGGCCCTCCCTTCGAAGAAGAGATTGGTAGGGTATCCTTTAACGATTACCAACTGAGCATAGTGTTGTGTCCTACTCAACTAGAACCTTGCTATTTCACAATCTCGATCTAGTACTCGGATCACAATGAACTGACAGTGTAGTCTCAACTATCTCACACCTAGGTGGATGTCGTACCTTTCACTACTTTGGCCAAAGTATTCTCATTCAGTACTTCGAATGAAGGTCATCTATCATAAACACTACTCAGGGCCGATTTGACTTAAGACTTCCTTACTCTACGAATAGGTTTGTCCTTCAATGGTGAAACCGTCATCCCAGACATCCTACAATCACACGAACCTACTAGAAATGAAAACAGTATTCAAGTGTCTTGTATCAATCCTCCTAACTAGGAATTCTTTATCCTAGGAGTATTTAACTTGTCACAGTTATCCTAATAACTTAAGCTAAAAGACTTTACTTGATTCTGCCATCATTTCGATCCTAGTAGATAATAAGTACATCTACGTATTCTCCATATATAGAGATCATACACAACATGCAATAACCATTCAAAATGCAAATAAATCCTTCCCTTTTATCTTTTTCCATTATTTCGTTTTAATGCAAGAGAAATAATCTAATCCCTTAAGCTCTTTATCCAAATAATCCCTTTTTCACAATTTCCCCCTAATCATTGAATCCTTTACACATTTACTCCTTTAATGCATTGCTTTAATTATTCATCAAATTAGTTCTTTCCTTTTAGAGCTAATTGAAAGCAACAATCACAAAACGAAAAAGGAAACAACACTTTAATAAAAGTTATATACTAGGAAGCTTCTTGCCTGATTTTAAAGCTCCAACACAGCTCTCCCTGACTCTTCTTCAGCAAACTTCCAGAATTCCAAATAAAACGGCTTCCTTTCAAATTAAGGAGAACTTTCAAAACACTCCTCACAATTTTCACTCCTCTAATTAAAGGTTATTTCATCTATGGCTTCACTCCACTCAAATCTTAAAAAGGAGATTTAACACTGTAACATGTTATTGATTGATAAAAACTCACTGTATTTCTTTCACTCAGCATACAGGAAATGCAGTAATTAGGGAAAACACAACTCAAAAGAATAGATATGGGAGCTCTCAAGAGGTTGTGAAACTCGAATTCAGCAAGAGGTGTGTAGAAAATAATGAAATGGCGTCTATATATAGGCCCGAATTGCAACGAATTCCACTAAAGAAGGCATGTGGATTGACAACAAAGTGCCCAGAAATAGTCAATGTGAAACCTAGCGGGTTTCTAAACCCTTATTCATAAAAAATGAATGCGATTCGACTTCATTTGCGCCAACAAATCAAGAATAAATCAACTTAGAAAGGGAAAAACGCCACCTACAGGCAGTTACCAGTTGTGGCGCCCAATATTCCGAAAATAGATTGATAAAAATCACTGAAGAATCGGTCATGGCAATACTTTTAAACACCTCTCCAATTGCAGGCTACGTCGTCCACATTCATAGCTTTGGTTGAAAATTTCTTCAAGCGACCTGCGTATTTTCTCAAGCGCCATTTCACGGAAAAAGCTTCTTCAGAAATATTTTGCTTTCTTTTAAATATTTCGACTTCACTTTATAAAGTATTTCCATATTTGAAACATTTAATATATAACTTCAAAATATTTCGATTAATCATGCTGGGCACGATTTAAAAATATAATCATGCGATTTGAAATGAAGACGTTTAATTTAATCAGAGTTCGTGGCTTGTGAAAAACGTCACATTTGCAATTTCGACCTCCTCCTTAATATATGAATAAAGCGCCACTATAAACTTTGTTTTCAACATATATATAAATTTAACTCTTTTCATTTCTCCAAAAGATATATAATATATATATTTATATATTTAACTCATTAAATATATATATTTATATATTTAACTCTATTCATTTTCCAAATGATATATAATATATATATTTAATTTTATTATATTTAATATATTTATAATATAGTTTTAATCTACATCATCTATATCTATGTATATATATCAAGTTTAAAATAAACTTATATACATAAATGTATATCCTGTAAAAACTATATTATATATAATACTAAATATATAATTATATTTAATAATATACATATATACCCGTATACATTTTACGTCATTGTGTAAATATGTAAATATGTAAATCTCAAGCAAATATAATAGTAATAGCATCGTTATACACAGGCGATAGGTAACGTGAGTATGTATACACATGTATATCCTGTATGCATATGTGTTTGTATACCATGTCGATACGTACGTATGGCATATCCATCTGCCAAGCATACGTATGTATCGATATGCATATACATATGGATACGTGTACATGACATACATGTATACACATACTCACCCGACCTATCCATTCATATTTTCACACATGATTAAAACACAACAAGTCAGACATAAGTAATCATCATTCAGATAGCACAAAGAAGTAACCAGACTCCCTAAGCCTATGGAAGACTTATCTGACTTAGATTACTTGGTCTAAGGAATGTGTGTGTATGCTCAATTTGGTAATCGTTACTGTTTACCCGACCAAGTTCCTCCCCGAATGATGTCTCTCCTCTGTCCGGAGGAACAATCTTCGTACCTGCACATCATGACATGACACCGGCAGTCATATGCTCATAACAAGGTAAAAACATCTCACAAGTTAGAATTACATTATCCATAACTTATATGCTACATTTAATCAAGACTAAATCATTTAGAAGTAACAATCAAATGAAACCATCATTTAAACAGGACTCATTCATTTAATAACGAGATCAACCATGTTTTATTCATCATCAAGATTCAAACATTACAATCAATTGCCCTATACAATAGTAGCTATAAAATCGGGATGTAACAAGAAATATATAATTATTTAAATATATAAAAGTTTGTTATTATTTATCTATTCAATAATAAACTTTTATATATTTAAATAATTATATATATAATAATATATTTCTTATAGTATTATTAATATATATAATTAATTATGCAATTCATTTTTAAAACTATCTATATTTAGCATCAAACCTTTTATGTATTTACTTATTTATACATATAAATAATAATATTTTTATTATATTTTATCTATATATATAAATCACGCAATTTATTATCAAAATAAAATCTTTTGCTTTTCCAACCCTTCAATTTAATCTTTGAAAACAAAATAATCATAGGACTTATTCAAATTTCTACAAATAATTTAATTTTTACAACATAATCATTAGTCAAATCATAACACACAAAAGAAACGACGTAACCACGATAACACAATGAAATAATATCATACACAATGCAAATATGAATGCAACTACATGAGTGTGTGTACGTGCATCAGGTTCCATCATACTAATTATTGCCAAGTGGCTAGAACACCTCTACCTTAGCCATGTTCTCACCTTCAACACATTCCTACCTCATTCACAATCAGATTTACATCAATAGGTTAGTCCATAAAACCATTGCCGAAGCACGTGCACATAACATCTTATCTCCATTTAAATTTCAATTTCAAGCATTTAAAGTAACATCTATGTAATGTCCCTTACCCGATTTTCCCTAAAATTCGCTTGTAAATTAGGTTTAAGGTTTCATCTTTTCCAAATGAATGTTCTCCTAATGCAATAACCCTAGATTGGAATCCTGTATTCACCATATTAACAACATATCCGTTAGCATTAATATCTAAATATCCAAAATATAAGCATAATCACAAAAGTAATAATGAAGACAAAAGAGGAGTGGCAAGGTAGATCAGCCCGAAACTATCCATCTAAGCCCAAGGGCACAAGCATCCCATCAAAACAACCCACCCCTTGGCTCCTAGCTAAACGTCCAAACTAAGACTATGCCATCCTTGGAGTGGTGTGCTTAGTGGAAACACTTGTACCTTCTTTCTCTACCCACAACATCACCTCGGAAGACACTTAACTTACTAGGGAAGGTTGGCGGAGCTTATAAGTGGTCTAGGCCTACCACCCCTCCATGCCCGCAGTGGATTGTTAAGTGGGACCCCCACCCCTCCATGGCTGCAACAGATTGTTAAGTGGGGTTTTTAGGCACCACTTACCTCAAGCCCACCTCCTTAGTAAGTTTGCAAACACAAAGAAAACAATCTTTTAGCAGTCAAATACATTTGCATTTATTACATGATTCTTTAAGTCAATATCAACATCATTATTCTCATGATAATACTAAAGAAAGCATTACACCAATAATCAGATTAGCAATATCTGTTTCTTATATTCAAAATATGCTAAATATTATTGCTAAGTGAATACATCACCTGAGTTGTTGTATCTCTCCACGTTTTTTGATTCCTTACTCGCCTCCTTCAACCTTATACTATATAGGATTGATCATAGGATGAGGACAATTCATAATCTACTTATGTTTATATTAAAGAGTCATCATTACTTATAAGGATTAATAATTGCTGCAAGTATCATTATTGCCCAATTGTAAATAATATCTATATATATATTTTATATAAATATATATATACCATGATTTCTAATTGATTTCAATTTACAATAATTTCTTTGCATGAATATATATTATTATATTATTATATTTAAACTATTTAAGCTTACAACTCAAATATATTCTTGACAATATATTTATTCTTCTCTCTCATCTGCTGCTTTCCCAAATTTATAACTGAATATTATATTGATTCCCTCAATAGTTATTTAATTCATAAAATACCACCTTATTGTTATCTACAAAAGCTTTTCTCAAATTTCCCATCCATTAGAATATGTTTAGATATTCTTTCTTTATTCATCCATTCCTTTCTTATTCTCCTAATCGATGCCCTTTTATTCCTTAAATCTGTTTGCTTTTTATACTTTCAAAGCTGAGTGAAAGGATGCGTCTTTTTGTAAAGTGATATCCTTTTAATATTTGCTGCCCTTTCCACAAGGGACGTAACCCTTAGTCTAACCGCTGCTTTTTGACCAAGCTGACCGATGCCTTTGCTGATTTATTTAGTTTAGCCTTTGTTTATTTTTGGAGGCACCGATTCTTAAGGTTTAATTTATATATTTATTAAAAATGGTTTCCAAGGTTTCTAAACATTTGGTATGACATTATAATATATATTTATTATTTAAGAATGTTTATGTAGATATTATAATTTCAGCATGAACATTATAATATTTATTATTTGTTTATGATATTTAGTATGATTTTATATCTTATTATTGTATTATTTTTAATGATATTTATTATAATATATGTTATTCTATTATGAGAATAGTGGTTATATTTATAATTATAATATTATAATAAATTTGCTAATCACATATATATATATATATATAATTTCAATATTTGGTTATTTCCATATTTTGGTGTTCTATTTCGGGGACATGACAATCTAATTTAATACATATTTATCCATAATCAAACAATCATAGGATAATCAATCAATAGTCTCAACCAGTTTTGTTTATTCACTAATTAAGTTTATGCAAGCAGAAACGAGATGTGACATCCTTCCCCACTAGCTTATTAGACACATACTGAAATAATAAGAGTAGCACACCAATGAAACAAAGTATCTCACTATGTAAACAAAGCAAAAAGAAGTATCTCATAATTAAGCACTCAAATGAAGAAAAGAATGGTCTATATCCTCTGCATTCTCCCATGCAGCACTTTAGCTCAAATCGTTGTGGTCCAACATTCAATAAACCAGAGGCAAAGATAGATAGAGCTACATTAGCTCAAACTGACCATATTGGATGGTGGACATGGCACGAGAAGGATACACCACAGTTGAGGACACTTGCCATTCGCTTCCTTTCACAGGTTGCCAATTCCTCTGCTGCAGGGTTATTCCTTTGTGCTAAAACATAAGCCTAGCAAGTTAAATCAATTCATACATGTCTTGAGTAGAAGGCAAGTCATCTTGTCCATAATGATTGTCAAATGCAAGCATGTTTGAGGAGTGGTATCATTGGCCTAATTTGTGCAAAGATGTGCATAAATTTGTTGGGAGATGTTGGAAATGCCAAAAAGCAAAGGATGTGGCACAAAACACAAAATTGTATAAGCCACTACCAATGTTGGGTGGACCTTGGGAGGAACTGTCCATAGATTTTGTCCTTGGATTGTCACGGACGCAGAAAGGTAATCGCTCTATTTTTGTAGTTGTTGACAAATTCTCAAAATGGTGCATTTCATTCCTTGCAAGAAAACAAATGATGCACCAAAAGTGGCAAATTTGTTCTTCAATGAAGTAGTGTGGTTGCACGAGTTGTCTCAAAGCATTCCTTTTGGCAAGAATACCAAGTTCCTTAATCACTTCTAGCAGACATTTTGGAATAAATTAAGTACAAGACTCAACTTCAGTTTTGCATATCATCCGATGATCAAACAGAGGTTGTCAATCAAAGCCTTGGAAACTTACTTAAGTATTTGGTGGGTGATAAGACTACACAGTGGGACTCCATGTTGGCACAAGTAGAGTTATAATTCGGTAAACAAATTGACTAGAAGAATACCAATCCAGATTGTGTATGACACATCACCAAAGGATGTCACAAACTTGTTGAAGGTAGACAAACAAAAGTGCATTAGCATAGAGGCCAATGACTTCATTTAGCACAAGAAGGAGGTTCATATGTAGGTCAAGCAGCAACTAGAGTAGAACAGCACCAAGTACATAGCACTAGAAAAAGTGTGTGGTTTTGTACCCTGTAAGAACCCTCCTATTCTCCAACTGTCTAATGCTATGCAAGTGTTGTGTTTTTGTTTTGGTTTTTCAAGAATATATGATTTTTTTTTGTATTTTTTTAAAATAAGATGCCAGGCACAATAAATGCATAAAGGAAATGCAAGAACTGAAGCAAACTGAAACTATATAGAGCTGCAAATGATATTTATTATCTAGAGAATAATTATATAAGCTTTTAATCAACTATGCATACCCAGAATCCAAAGCATTAATTACATAGAAATCTGGAAATGATTTGCAGCAATGAATAAGGCTGATGAACTGATTGACCTGCTGCAATAATTGATTTCTCCACCTTTAAATAAATGTCAAATGCGTGCATTGACCAAGCCGCCCCCAATGGTGTTGATTGCCCTTCAATACCTTAGGTGATTTAGCCTTAGAATTCCCACACCTGGCTGAGGGTTGTATGGCCAGCAGATGGTATGGCCTGCAAGTATTAAATCTCCCATGTGCCAAGAATGGAGTGCTTAAACAGCAATGAAGGTGGTCAACTTTGTTTTCAATAACTTCTGACCTGCAAGTAGATATTCTTTAAAACCCTTGATATATTCTCCAATGATGCACAGTTTGGACCTCTGAATGAAGCCCACAAACTAGCAAACCTTCAGCTGGTCTCTCACAACCTCAGGAGTGCAAACCAAAGAGAGGTTCCATTCTCAATGGATCAACAATGGCAGAAAACCCTTGCCGTTTCTTCTCCACACAGCAAACTCCAAAAACATAAGTATGAAATGAATAATCCATGCCTTAGTGCCTTTTCTTAATGCCTTTATATAGTTTCCCAAAAAGAGGTCGATCCCTTGAAGTGCTTTTAAAATGCATTTAATATCATTTAAAATGATATAACATGTGTGCACATTGACTTTAGGAAATACTTTAATATTTGGCCTCCAAAATATAATTCATTAATTGTACTTTAAGTCACTTAAATGAAGGGTCATGGCCCCATTGAATATAAAGTGACTTTAATAACTTTATAATAAGCCTTTATATTATTTTATTATCATTAAAATGACTTTAATGATAATAACTCATTAAATGCTCATTGTTTCGCCAACCCAACTGAATATGGAGATTGACACTACATTTGAGGCCTATCCAAGTGCCTTACTAAATATAGCAATACTACCTCCACTGAAATGCTAACTTACTATAAATAGTAAGTGTGAGAAACTGAGTCAAACGAAGGCCAATCATGAACCAAACTGAGTTCCCAAGAAGAAAACACTTTGATAACTGTCAATCAGAACCCTCTAACCATCAACATTAGCCTACGAGGGCCAATAATAGGCTAATCTATCAGAAAACAATAATGGGCTAAAATGGGGACATTACATACCCACATGAAATTTTTCATATTGACTCATTTTTCAAGTCAAATCCTTGCAATTCCTCATTTTATGAGCCACAATTGAATCCTTGTCTCCCATGGTCATGAATGTTGTTTTTTTGTCAATTCTAGTCGATGTTTTTGCAAGGCCAATGAGAGGAATTTCCCAAGGCCTAAATCAAGGCAAGATGAAAATTTCAATGAGGAAAGAAAGGCAAAAGTGGTCTAAGGCATGGAAATGGGACCTCAAGACTCATGAAGCACGCCAATGCAAAGAAAAGACACTATTTGCATGAAAAGTGAAAAAAATTGGTCATTTGGTGGTGTGAAAGTGCACCTCTCCAAGGGATGGTCACTTTTTGAGTGTTAAGAAAAAAGTGTGCAAATAGACCAAAAGTGCATGCCTCTCCATTGAGTGTGCAACTTTGAGTGAAATTTAAGTAAAAAAGGTCACTTGTGTGAAAAAATGCATGTTAACCAATGTCAATATGAAATCAGAACAAAAATTGACTTAAGTAACAAAAGGGGGCACTTTTCCACTTGGAGAGCAATGTCAACTTGAAAACATAACAAAGGTGCATCTAGTCCAAAGGGGGTGCTTCATTAAGCAATGGGCATGTTTCAAATTAAAAACATGAGCAAAAAGTATAATCAAATAGCCACACACTTCATGAAGGGCGTGATCAAAAGTGAGTTTCAAAACATGAGGAAAAGTGTCACTAAGGCCAAAACTGTGCTTCTTGTCATGAAATGTGAAAGTGAACATTAAGTTATGACATGAAAAGTGTCCATGAAGACCAAAAGCAAGCACCATTACATAGAGTGTGATGTTTCAACTTAAACAACATAAAAAATTTGTTTGTGAACTTATATAAGAGGAAAGGGCAAAAACAAGACGAGTTTAAAATAGAAAAGTTCCATTTGAGAGCTCTATCCTAATAAAAGTGTTTGCCACTGTTTTCCTCTGTCATTGTTAAACAAGGGTTTCAAGGAAAAACACTATTGGAGGAAGTTTCTCAGTTGTTATCCATTTGCAACAGATTTCTTGAAGTTTCCTTGCAGGTTTTCAAGGATCAAACATCCCTCTTTATTTCTCAAGCATTTACAATAGTTTTTGTCCAATGGTTAAGGTCTGAAGTCAATATTGGTCAAGCAATTATGCGAAGAATAAACTATTAGGGGTCATATGTAACAAGGTTTAGGGTTTCAAATCATCAAGGCTTGCAAGTTAGAGAAAGCAATGGGCGATAGGGTTTTCAGATTCAAGTCACTAAAATTGATTGGTGAGTCGTTGATGTCAATGATGTCAAGTTTCTCTAGAGGATCAGCCATGATCAAAATGAGGAAGTTGTCAAAATCACTAAGAGGAATCAGCAAACACCAAACTGGCTATTTTTAGCCACAACTATTTTTAGTTGTCGCTATTGTTGGCAGACAATTATTTTTAGATGATCTTGTAGAAGGTATATTTAGAGGTGTTCTATTTCATGCTTTCTTAAATTAGATGATGTATTTTGGAACAATTTCGTATATTGAACTTATTTGGATTGCAAGCAAACCATTCTTAGCACAGGAATTGTTAGTTTTATGATCAGATTAGAGCACAGAAAATTAATTCAAAATTCAACACAGTAACACGGCAGATACCCTGGGAAAACCCTCCACTTGAGGGAGAAAAACCCAGCAACAATATATCACTTATATATTGAATCACAAATGAGAGTCTCCTTTACAATAGAGGCCGATAGCAAGGCCAAGAGAAAGCACCACAAACTGATGCAACCACTGTAACAATGTGATACAATCTGCAGATAATAACTTCAGCCTTCTACAGAAACTCGATCTGATCTTCTACAGAATTCGCACAATGAAAGACGGCTTATGATGAACAATGATGAGAATGAATGAATGAGAAACAATGAAAGACATCGATCATATATACAAGTGAGGGGATAGGTCATGACTCTTCAAGACAAGTCGGCCTATGTAGAAAATGTCTCTCTCCAATAAATCACGTCCAATGAAAGTATATGACTCTTCAAAGATCACGTCCAAAACAAGAAGTCGGCCTTATTAAAAATTGAGCCTCCTCCCATTAATTAAATATTAATTATCATTTAACAAGTGACGCATCATTTCATAAAATCACTATCATCAATTAAATAGCCGATAGGCTACAATTTAATTGCCTTCTTCATGCGATCTAGGCTAGAAGATTATTTTGACGCTATAATCATCAACACTCGCTCTCAGCTAGGGAGAATACTTCTAGCCGCATAAGACATCACCTCATCGTGATGTCTACCACAATGGCTACACCCATATGTGGAAAGGAAAGATATCACCTCATCGTGATATCAACCATCATGGTTACACCCATGTATGGTATGTACAAGTGTTCATCACTTAACGTGATGTTGTCACCTCATCGTGACGTTCACCATGGCTCTCCCAGAGGGTGAAACACAAGTACAATAAAATCATCACGGACTCTCTCACGTGATGCTGTCATGGAGTCACACACATGACATCCACCATGGCTCTCCCAGAGGGTGGAAAAACAAGGGCTTTCACCTCAAATCTCAAAGAGAAATGCATTAAAGAGGATCACTAATATTGAGACTCCTTCTCAGCTAGGGCTTGATTCTCCACCATACCAAGCTTGTCTTGAAAGTACACAAACTTTATCCTGGAGAGAGGCTTGGTGAGAATGTTTGTTGTCTGCTCATCAGTGTTGATATACCTCAATTGAATTGCTTTCCTCAATACCATATCTTTGATATAATGGTATTTGATCTCCACATGCTTAGTTTTGTCATGAAACATAGGGTTGACTAAAAGCTTCACACAGCTCTGGTTATCACAATGAATGATAGTAGGCTCCATTGATTGCCCAAACAATCCTGCAAGGAGCTTCCGAAGCCACACTGCTTCCCAAGTTGCAACACAAGCTGCAATATACTCTGCCTCTACTATACTCAATGCTACAGATGACTGCTTCCTGTTGCACCAAGATATCATCACAGACCCCAAACTGAAGCAACATCTAGAGGTGCTCTTCCAATCAGTGACACACCTTGCCCAATCAAAATCAAAATAACCATGCAGCTTCAACTCCACACCTGAAGAATATCTCAACCCATATCCAACTGTGCCACACAAGTATCTCATGATATGTTTTGCTACAACAAGATGTATCTGCCTTGGTTCACACATGAACTAACTGAGTGCACTCACTACATACCAGATATCTGGTCTAGTGTTGACTAGATACATCAATAATCCAATCAACTGCCTGTACATTGTGGGATCCACCAGATCTAAACTAGCTGCAGCCTCCTTCAACTTATGTAAGTTGGTCTCCATAAGCATAGACATGGATTTGTAGTCCATCATACCAAACCTCTTCAAAATATCAATGGTATACTTCCCTTGACTTAGAATCATCTCATGTGGCTTTTGCCAAACTTCTAAGCCAAGGAAGTAATGCATGAGACCAAGATCATTTCAAATTCAAAAGCTAACTCCTTGCATTTGATAATGAGGTGTTCTTCTCCAGTAAGAATCAGATCATCAACATACAAAACCAAAATCAATGCTTCATCATCGATTACCTTGAAATACAAGTTTGAATCAGCATCGTTCTTGGAGAAACCCAAGCTTGACAAATAACGATCAATCCTTTCGTACCAAGCATGAGGAGCTTGCTTAAGGCCGTACAAAGCCTTCTTCAGCCTGCAAACATGAGACTCCTTCCCATGTACCTCAAATCCATCAGGTTGCTCAATATATACTTCTTCCTCGATTACACCATTCAAAAAAGTTGTCTTCACATCCATCTGGTGAATATTCCATCCTCTAGATGTAGCAATAGCAATGATTGTTCTGACAGAAGTATAACGAGCAACTGGAGCGAATGTTTCTTCATAGTCAACTCCCTCTTTTTGTGAGAACCCTATTGTACCCAAAATAAAAAATTTGGCATTCTACTTAAATTGAGCTAAATCTTGTTAAAATGTCGTCAAAACCCTATTTTAGGTCAAACCAAACATAGGGTCTTTGTGGGTTTCTGTCAAGGAACACGTGCAAAATTCTAAAAATTTGAGAATTAGGGTTTTACGCCCCTATTTTCAGTGTAACCCCCGAAAATAGGACCTTCCTGAAAATGATCAAAAATGATTTTGATAGGATTAAATGACTTCACGATCACATTGGTCAAGTCAGAATCATCAAAAGACACATTTTACTCTGGTGGGTCTATTTTTGTTTTTCAAGAACAAACCTAGGAGCTCTGCAGCGATTAATGGCATAATGGCCAGTACCAGGTGCTGAAAGCTAAGCTTAAAAAGCTTCAACAATGCAACCATGGCGAAAAAGGTCTAAAATGATGTTGTTTGATGAAGGAGATTCTCGTTTCCAGAAAAGGTCAAAATTTGACTATCAAAATTTGACTAACTCTGGAAACGTTACGAAGGAGAGATCAGTTCACGATGCTGAAAAGAGCCTTTTTCAGATAGGGGCGCCCTTGATTCTTAAGGGTCAAATGCAACCTATTGATTCATCCAAGGCAGTCATCCTCGGCATTCGTTTGCTGGCTCGACAACGAAACAAACAACAGGATCATCTGATGAGTTGATCACCAGCAGTTGTCAACAGAGCGAAAAGAGGCAGTTGACGAAGTATTAAGAAATGGCTGTCGAATGTGAAGATCAAGGTGAAAAAAGTGCCCTTTCCAAGGAAAGGTGCCCTTTTTTTGGAACTCCATATGATATTAGATGCCTGAAGGCCTCCCAAGACAGTTTTCTCAATCTAGGTTGATCTCGACAACGCAACTGCAAGCATGAGCATCTGAAGGGGCAATCAACAAATAATCAGGATCAAACCAGAGCATTTTTCAAATGAAAATCACTAAGCAGAAGAGCAAAAGCGCCCTTTTCAGTGAGAGGCGCCCTTGAATAAAGGGACCCTAAACTGACTTCTGAGTTTTCTAACTCCAGTCATCTTCGGCGAAATGGAGCTAGCTACCTAATGAGATATCAAATGAGATCATCTGATTCTCCGATCAACGAGAAATCCATATCAAAGCACGAGAGGTCAATTCAAAAGGTTGACGAACGAATACTGAAAATTCACCAAGGCAAAGGCAAAAGCGCTCTTTCTTGAGAAAGGCACCCTTTCTTTTGATGCCACAAACTCAGCTTTTCAGCTTAGTGCCTCCCAAGCACTTTTCTTCAGTTTACCTCCAACATGACAGAGAATGTACCAGCAACAGCTCATGATCGACAGATCAATCTAGATTCAGGATCAAACTAGGGTCATTCAATAGAGAAAATAATGAAAAACTTGCAAAACTCAAAAGAGACGCCTAGAAAAGGTCAAAGGCAAAGTTGTTGAGTAAAGTCAAGATATTTTGAGATAAACTTGGCCAACTCACTCCACGATCAGTGGAAATCACCTTTTTGAACTTCAGATCAAGCCAAATCATGCTTTTGATCATGACTTAACTTCCCAAACTTGTGGATCTAAGGCTTAAGTCTATATAATCAAGGTATAGGCGTCCCACTTCATTATTTCATTGTAGGTTGATGATCAAGAACAGCAATAAGCTCTCAAGGACGCCATTTACAGATTTGGCCAAGGTTTTTGTCTGTTCTTCGATATTTCTTGCAAATCTGAAGCAAAAGAAGATTGCTAATCTGAGGTTGGATTCAGAGACAAATTTTCTCAGAGAGTGAAATTAAAAAACTTCCAATCCATCTTCTATCTACTTCCTCTCTTCTTGTCTTAGGTTTTCTTGCATATCACACAAAGTAGCAGGCTACCACAGATCTAATCAACTAGGCAGATTCAGATTAATTTTCCAGTGAAACCCATCTCGTCAAATTTTCCAGAATCAGCAAACTTGCTGCCCCTATTTTTGGGGATTTTTCCAAAAAAGTTTCAGAATCAAAATTCTAAGGAACTAGGTTTGTTCAGCATTGAAGCATGAACAAAACCCATGTGCCAGATTTTTCCCGAAAAAATACTTCTTGACAGGGCGCTATTTTTAGGGGTTTCCGAAAGTTGTCAGAACAAGGTCAAGTTTGCAATCAATCTTTAAGTTTTTCAGGATGCAGTATTCTCAAGTACAATACAGGACCAAGACAGCCCTATTTCATGATTACCTGAAAACGGTTGACACAAACTTACATCAAGTAAATCCAATGGTTGATCTAGAACAGTTGGAGGGCATGAATCATATCACATTGCAAAATATAGAAGAGTTTGGGTTGCTACAGGCTGCATCGATTCCTATCACATTACAAAGTGTAGAGCTTGTAATCGCTTGTATCAAGCATTATAATTCTACCACGAGAGAAACCAAATCAATGGATGGGAGAGTTATCTGCAATCTAAAGCCCAAGGACATAGAAAAGTGTTTTGATATTCCATCATGTCTAACAGCAAGGTCATATCAGTGACAGAATGCGAGAAGGAATTCGAGGCAGCCAAGAGCAAATGTCAAGGGATAATGGCAAAAAAATGGCTGAAAGTAACAAAGAGCAACTTGCCTAAGTTGGTTGGACGCGGAGAATGCAAAGATGAGTATGCAGTGTTAATCACTCTACTCAACAGAATCACTAGACAAGAGGATGGCAATCAATTCCAGTCATGGATGTATTATGTCATTGCAAAAATCATTGGCAAGAGGGAACATTATGACTGGGCCACTCTGATTAGTGGCACGCTCCATCAACAAATTACCAGGTATCTAGAAGCTCATAGGTTTCACATGTGTTCTTACCCAGTATACCTAATTGCCTTCCAAGGCGATTTCAGGATATTAAACAATGTGGGAACCTTAGGTGTGCAGAAGGTTCATGAGCACTTTACACGTCTTGAGTTCACTCAAGCAGAGCAACACTTCAAAAGAATAAGTGATCACTTCATTATGCACACCATACAAGATCTAGACCATGAGATGCATGTACGCTTTTCACAAACAGCCAAAGAGGCAATGGCGGATTGGGCGAATTGGTTCATCCAATTCCCTACATTCTCCTACATACGCGTGTATGGCTACATTGGTCACCCCGCCATGATGTCACAATACCCTTCAGATAGGGTAGTCTTCATGGAATTCCTGAGGCAGTTGTCTGAGGTTCACATTTACTTGCGCTTGAAGAAGGCAGCTGTAAACATTCCCGTTGAAATGGGACTCTATAGATGCAGGTTCGCAGCAAATGCTAAGATGATGAGCCAGGAAACGGTGAGGCTTAATCTTAAGTACCTTATTGAGAGGAGGTCCTATGATCCCAGAGGGCTCTATGCGGCACATCTCGAGCAACACTCGTCACATAAATCTTCTATGGAAGATTATTGGGTCAATTGTCAAGACGAGTATGAAGTGCGAAGAAGAAACTATAGCAGGTTCAGGCTCCTGCAAATTGCTGATTTTATGCTAGCAGACATCGAGGGCTTATCTGACGATGAAGGGGAAGTCATTCTCCCCTCATTCTTCGTAGATTCAATTGACTCCCAACCACTCGCAAGAGTGGATTGGAATGCCAAGGACAACACATCTATAGAGGAAAGGACGAGTAGAGTGGTTAGAAATAGCCAACTCTATCTCGACAGCAAGAAATCAAGGAAGGTGGTACCTGTTGACGTGGTTTTTGAGACCGCACCAACACAGAATAAAGTCTCCCAACGGACGCTCTATCCTCTCTTGAACAAAGTATTCAGCATGCTAAGATTGCGAGTAAGATCATGCTTTCAACTCCAAGGTTCCTTGAGTGCGAATAGGCTCGAGTTTGGCTCGATGTGATATTGCTGGTATGTCAAGGGGACTTACACAATCGTTCGTGACTAACAACAAACAGTAGACTAAGGGCTCGTGCCGATTCAAATGATTTGGCGGTGAGTAGGTTCCTAATTCTAACCGGAAATGAACTGAATTTAAAAGGGTGTAGGGCCTAAGAAGTTTATGTTCTATTCTAAATGCAGGATATGTGGAGCTTCATTTCAATAGACTTCAACCGGATTTCACCTAGCCTCGTCGGACAGCCTCAGTAAAATCGGTGCAATCTTCAAGGGAAATAGCAAAAGATGTTCAAATTATGACTTAACATGCATACACCATCACAACGACGCATATAAGCATATAAATCACAACTGAAGTTAAACTCAAGGTAATGTCCAGTTGACCACACAAGGCGAACTTATCATCAACAAGCCGCTAGTGGTATGGAATAAAGCGAAGCTATCTTAGTAAAACACCACACACCAAAGTAAGCTACTTGCATGAAATTAAGCTACTTGGATACGAAAGGAAGAAGAAACCTTGCTAGCAATTCATGACAAGACGAATTCCATCATCAATGAAAAGATCTATTATCATAAAATGTGTTACACAACAATCTCCTCAAAAGTTTTCAAAGGGAAAACTTTCTCTCTTCTCCAAATTATGCAAAAATGCTCTACAATGCTACACTATCTAATTCTAATGCTAATACTCTCTCAATGTCTACTGTCTACTATTCCAATGTCTAATCTAATGAATTACAAATGAGGGGGACTCCCCCTTATATAGCTAGCCAAGTCCCAAAAGACGGCTAGGGTTACAATCAATAGAGTGGCCAGAATCGTGCCACCTCAGCCCTAAATAATATTGCCCTAAAAACCGCCACAGAGGAGAGTGGGGTAATAAATGTGCCATAATGTCCACCATCATCCTTCTAGAAGATTCCGTTTGTAGACGCGTTCACACTGTTCTCGATCTTCTTTCTTGACTTTGTTCTTTGACTTCTTCCACTTGAGGATCTTCATCCTTGTCACTTGAGTTAACACTTAGCCAATTTCTTGCAACTTCTTCTTCCTTCGAGATTGAAACTTGTAATTTTATCTTCCTCCGAGGGTTGTGATATCATCGTGCTTCACCACTTCCAGACATCGTGCTCCGGCCTCGACATTCCTCCTGCAAAACAAGCGAGGAGAAAAGCATTAGAACACTTCATAATGTAATCTTAACTTACTTACCTGATTTTACGTTCATTGCCTCCAGCAGCCAACTTCGCGTTCAAATTCTTCATGCCTTAGCCAAATTTTCAATCCACCCTCTTCAAGGGCGTATCATCTTTGAGAAATTCATTCACCTGCTGGAGCTCTGACAACATCTCTGGCTCAAGAAAACTATCTTCACGAAGGATTTGAGCAAATTTACCTAGGCAGTTCCTTTCAAATTCATCATCTGGAGAATTTCACCTTGAAAACACATTTTCTTCACACTTGCCTTAGAAAATTTTAAAATTTTCCCTTAGGAAAATTCATCAACCTGGTGCCCATCAAAAATCTTCACCCCGGGATCATCGGCAAGCTGTGGAAGATCCTAAAATCCATTCCTCACTGATAATCTTCAATACCCAGAAGAGAATTTTCTCCAGAACGCTTTGAATCCATAGGTACCCAACGAACGGGTTCATTTAATTTTCTTGAATTTTGAACCTTAGAAAATATTCCTTCATCAAATTTATTCTCGTTCTTCGATCCCCTCTGAGAATTTTGCTCTGACTTGGAAAATTTTTACCAATCCTGTGCAGCTGGCATCATCTGACTTCATCTCTAGCAACTCTGCTGTGTTTCAAGGAAAATTCCATCACCTCTCCAGACTTAGGCATTTTTCTAAGGGAGAATATTTTGTGCCTTAGAAAATTTTTAAATCATCTCTTGGGAAAATTTTGCCTTGGAAATTTTTCACCTTAAAATTTTGGCCTGTGAGAAAGACACCAACTTCACTTAGAAAATTTTATCCACAGAGGTGCCTGGCACATTTTATTTTTCTAGCCACCACTTCGTATTTTACTCCACACTCTAGGCGCATAATACACTTAGCATTTTATTTTCACACCTCACATGTCTTAGGAAATTTCTAACACCTTATAACTCCCATCACCCTTGGCGCCTAGCACTTGAAAAAAAAAATCACGCCCAATACTCTCCTTCACCACCTTAGAAAATATTTTAACACCTTATAACTCCCCTCACTCTTGGCGCATATAACATTTGAAGAGGGATTAGGATCACGCCTAGGCAATTTTCTAACACCTTTAAGCTTTAGGCGCCCAACACACACGCCTAGCAATTTTCTCTAAGGCCCACCACCTTGGGCACATTCTACACATGATGGAGGATAACGCCTAGCTTTCACCTTGGATTTACCACGCCTTAGCAAAATTCTCACCTCAATTACCACCCTTATTCACCATTTACTATCCAAACATGGGCGCATTTGAACCTATCAACTGGATGACTCTTCAACTTCGCTTTTTTGTCTTGACATGCACAAGTTTGGGCGCATTTTGCCCTTTGAGGAGGATAGACATGTTTGACTTTGCTTTGACTCAACTGCAACTTGGGCGCATTTTGCTACATGAGAAGGATGGGCGCATTTTGGGGGTGGTGGAGGACGAGTTCTTGCCTTAGAAACTTTTTCAAAATCAATCCTCAAGGTGGGCGCATTTTGCTATGAGCAGGATAGAAAACTTTGACTCTCCTTTGACTTTTACACCTTGGGCGCATTTTGCCCCTGATGAAGGATGAAGCCCAACACTTAGAGAATTTTCAAATCAACTCCTCAAGGATGGCGCATTTGGAGGTGGGTGGCGGATTTTTGCACTTAGAAAATTTCTCAACTTTTTCTCTGAGTTCCCTTGGGCGCATTTAGACATGCCTTCAGGATGAAAAGAGTTGACTTTCATTGACCATTTCTAGCTTGGGCGCATTTTGGGGTGGCAGGAGGATGAACTCATTTCATAAAATATTTTTGATCATCTTGAAGGCAAGCATGGCGCATTTTGAGGCACCTGCAGGATGAAACTCAGACTTAGACATTTTCTCGACCTCTGCCAGCCTGCTTCATGTCCTGCTATTTATAGTAAGCCTCTTGATTTTCGTACTTCGGAAGCTCAGATTGCCATGAAATTTTAAACACTGGATCCTCGCAACCTCATTACCTTGCTGACAACCTTTACCTTGCTGACACTGCCACTTTTAGCTGACCTGCTATTTTTAGCCTAAATAGTAAGTTCAT